>JAHZNC010001543.1:0-16136 GCA_027744095.1 Zhuqinia jingwanae
GGACGATTAAATGATTGCGCGATGAAATGATTGCGGTGAAATGATCGCGATGAAGTGATTGCGCGATGAAATGATTGCGATGAAATGATCGCGATGAAGTGATGGCGATTAAGTATCCGGGATTCGGTGCAATCATCAACAACATTCTGAATTTAATCTCAAGGTACATTCAATGTACAGTATTACATCACACGTACAGGGAACCGTAGGTTACGTTACGTGTATGCAATCTAGATTTGAGCGATATGAATAGTGAACAGCTTATAAAACGTTTAATAATGCATTTTTCTTTAATTTATTAGAATCAAATTTAAGAAAGTATGCATATTTCCAGATTGATCTTTATATCGGATAAAATATAAGCATTCACTTTAATCAAAAGCTAAAAATTCAATCATGTGTTTCTCATTGTTGGCCGAGGTAGAAAGAAATCGGCACATCAGTCATCAGCCCCCACCAAGTTTTCCATCGATTTTAATTGCCAATAAAAAATATTGTACTTGGTTGTAACAATAAAAATGGAGCAACTACACAGAACGAAAAGCATGTAGAGATACTGTTTGAAACCCCCTTTTCAGCTATCAACCTTCAAGGGTCCAATTGCGTGGTTAAATTTGTAAACTAGCTTGTAAAATAATGAAAATAACATCATCATATTTACGCCAACATTCAACATTATGAGTGACGGCAAAAAGTCAGAAGGGCTCAAATTGCAAACCGCTGCTGCTCTGTCTGCATCCAACACACCTCGTAATGCAAAATAAAAGAATAATATTATTTGTATGTTTGACTCTGCAACTTGAAAAAATTGTCATTTCTACATAGAATACAAAAAATTCTTTTAAAAATCATTAAAAAATAATGAAGAACTAGAAGAACAGAGCAAGCATAAAATTTTCTTCAAAACAAACTTCACTGCCTGTTTTTTTTACAAAAAAAAAAACAGGCAAATGTCATATCATATGGTATTAAAGTGTAAATTCATGACCCCATGCTAAAAAAAACGTGAATTATAGACAATTACATTACTTGCATTGCACACATTACACCAACAAAGAAGTGGAAAGAATTAAAAAGAAAACGCGAATGCATGCGTAAGCAACAAGCGATGGTGATTCGCTATAACAATCTAAAATCATCTCATCAGTGCAGTAGAAGACTACTACTACTACTACTACTAACTGAAATGAGATACAAACCAGAAATAGTTCAGCTTGCTTCTATGAATATGAATCAACAGACTCCGCAATGACTCATGCTCTCCTACATATTTTGTCTGGCTGAACGAGTCAAACTGACAACTGAATGACGAATGAAAAATACTTTTTATTCGATATACGTAACATACATGAACTGTCATCTTACGGCTTATTTATGACGGCCGCGGTCGCAATATATGTATCATTGCAAGTTACAGTGGTTATTATTATTAAGCTACTATGCACTCGATTTGTATCTTTACAGTCACAGTTCGTATGAAATACATATAAACAAGGCAAATCAATTTAATTAAGAAGTTTGTTTACACACGCCCCCAACCGAATTTTTAACATTACATTACCAGTTAACTACACAAATGTCATAATAGTTTATATGATATGTAGTAAAAACAAAAGCCATCTCATCCAACAGTTTCCAATTGCAATTTGCATAAAAGTTTTATATAAAAATTAAATGGTGCATTATTATTTGCCATCGTTGTCCGTGCATGATATGAAAATATTGCTGCGTTTGTGAATTATGAGAATGCAACTGATTTTTTTCGTGATGGTTACTAACAAATGTCAACATTGTCATAATGACTCCTTCAGTATTAGTATGAAGGGATTTACCTGACATGAATATATTCAATATTTTTTTCTGAAATGAATACAATAACTTGGATGAAATTATATAATACGGTCATGAAATATTACAAAGCTAAACGGAAAATAAATAATGTGTTGCCTCTTGCCTACCTTTACCTTTACCCAACCGTATCATCAATTAAGTAGTTGTGTATTTAATGACTAAAGAAAAAAGACAACGTATCTGGAAGAAAGTCCTCTTCCAAGTGATTGAACTGCAGGGAAGAATAAATTATGTGTGGTTAATAAATTGACATTCTACTCTTATTATCTCGATTGGCCCTCATGTCATTCTTTTGCATACTGGACCGTCCATCCATTCGACTGCGGGTTTGAATCTGGTATGCATACATATATTGGAAAAATAAAGCCGAAATTTTATACGTAAATACAACTGAAGCGTTCATTAATTTGCTTGATCACAAATGTTTTTGACGTTTGTTATTAAAGAAAAAAATTGTGCGATTTTTGTGATCTTTTGTACTCTCCACACAACAAAGAAGACATTATTTTAAAAGTTTCCTATGACCTAGACAAGAATCTTATTTTTTATTTTTTTGTTGTATTTTATTTTGAAGCTTATTCTTGTATTACAGCGGATTTTTTAGATCCATATAAATGCAACCACAGTAAAGCTTTAACAGTAAGGCCATACTATAACCTAATTTAGCCTACCTGTTGAATCCAGTATAAAAGGGCAAGTACACAATGTGTACTACACATCACAGAGTAGCTTAAGGGAAAAGGTTTCTTTTTTCAATTCTAAGGGCCAAGGACTTTTGGCTTTTGTGAACTGAAGACTAGACTTGCACAAAGATTCAGCATCAGGAAATGCTTTCGGGAACCATTACAGTACAAAAGTACATTTCGGTATTGTGGATACAATTGGATTGGGGATGGGGCGATGGGAAATTACACCGAAAAAGATATTAATTTTATCATGACAGGTAAGATACATGTGAATTGTAAGTAAACACGGTAAACAGACTACATTTCCTGAATTTACCTTTCAATTAGCCTTGACCTAGAAATATTTACTTGTCTTGTCTCCTACTGGCATTCAAACATTTTTAGGCCTAAGCTTTTCCTTTCATTCAGTGAAACTAAACTCCGACGAGAAAAATGACTACATAGACACAGTCGAGATCACAGTTGTACATTAAACCTAGATAGATGGTCACAATAGTCACAAATCGTCAGGAATATTTATTATCATAAAACTGTCCAAAGTTCGGGTATTGTTAATTGAAGTCAACATTATACATTTTAAATTATTTCAGGAAGAAAAAGAAACACAAGATAAGAAAAAGGAAAGTCATAAAAGTTATTAAGGACCTCTTTAGGTTCTTTATAAATTACCTCTGTTGTTCCTTTGTGGCTTTATTTATTTATGTGTCCGTTATTAGCGATTCCCATATTATAAAAGTACAGGGGTCATTCACCAATGATTTGGCCAGCTGTTACTTCGTCTTGTGTCTGTTTGGAGTAAGCTACGAATCTGAGATTTGGTACGATTATTAAAGTGAGTGTTGTGCTTAATTAAAACCAAGAATTGGGGTCATAGCTGTAAAAATGCCGAAGATATATTACTTTGAGTTGGAAAGGAAGGTGAGAAACTTTTCCAGACCACGTTTAAAGTTGAGGCTCATCGCAAATGAAGGCACTATTTCAGAAACCCAAAGCCAAAAAAATCCATGGGACTTGCATCAGGACTTTTAACAGGTATTTCTGTTTTGAGTATGGTGTGCATTCCGGTTCTTTTCTTCGGATCTTGTGTGGAAGCCTCTGTTTTTCGAAACGTGTGAGACGTGGCAGTGTCATGATGCACAAAAACTTTGTGCAGCTCTCCTGGATAACGTTTTGCCACTAGATTCTCAAACCAAGGTTTCAAAACATGCTCAATAATGTAGTCTACAATAATCTGAACTTTATCGGGAACTTTGATCAGCGGTACAACTCCACGACCTGTGAAACCAACTACCATAAACTTGAATCTATATTTTTCTTATTTTTTAACAATAAAGTTCATATTCATTTTTCTTGGGACTTTGATGGTAAATACGCCTAAAATCGTTCATATTCCTGTAGAAAAAAGAATGCTTCATCAAATGCGACATCGAATTTGGCCCCATCTCCTGCTAAATGATTTTCACGTAGCCTCCAAGAATTTGTCATGCGATTTGCGACTTGACACTCAACGCATGTAGGCCCCCTTTCCGCGTACCTACTTTCATCAAATCCTTGTTAATTACGTTGTACAGCTGGCAACAACTTGACGGACTAAATGACCTCCGCAAACAAAATTGAGGGCGAAATTTAGAAAAGTTGGGCCTAGAGCAAATTTTTTTGGGGCGCCTACTAATTTATAAGAATTATCGCTTGAAACTCGATACCTACCTTCATAGTGAGTCCCCTAACAGGTAATTAAATAAAAAATCAGGTCTACCCCCTACTGGGGGGAAATATGCTAACTTTCTTATTTGTGGGAATTAACATGTGAAACTTGGTGTATGCACTCGTAGTGACTCACTAATGAGTAATTAAGTAAAAAATTAAGTATACCCCCCACTGGGGGGAAATATGCTAACTTTCTTATTTGTGGGAATTAACATTTGAAATTTGTGGTATTACTGTAATTCACATATATACTAAGGTTGGACTTAACTTTTTGCCCAATTCTGAGTCAAAACGAGTGAATTCCCATAAATAAGGAAGTTGGAGTATTTAGTAATTGCGTAATATTTTGTCCTTAAAAAAGGCAACACAACAATTTGGCTTTTTTCAGCACTGGTAGCATGCAGGTATATATGTATGACACATGTACTTCGGAAAGAGAAATCGGAGTGTCTGATGTCGAATATGGAACCTACATTGTAATCGCAATTAGTAAATATTCCAACTTCCTTATTTATAGTGTTGTTCAATTAATCATTTTTTTATTGCAATTAAATTAACAATCACTTTGTGTTCATTAATTGACTCCATTGATTCATTTCAATTAAGACTTTCATTAATTGAATTTCAATTAGTGTTCAATTAACAGAGCACTTAATTGTCAATTAAATTAATAATTAATGAAATCCATTAATTGAATTTCAATTATTGTTTGATTAAGAGAGCACTTAATTGTCAATTAAATTAATAATTAATGAAATCCAGTAATTTCAATTTTTAACCAAATTTATTCAAATGTCCAAATCAATATCAAATAAAAAATGTTAAAGTAATTCAAATCATTTAGGAAAACAAGTTTCATAACGTAAGATTAGGATCTTACGTCTGAAATTCGTCAGATTCTTGTTTGAAACTACGTTATTAACTAAATGAAAATCATACATTAGATGGTAAAAACCTTCAGCAAAAAATTATTTTGTACTCTAGTTGTTCATTAATTAATAATTGAAGTCAATTAATAATTAATGTTAATTTTTTCAATTTGCAATTACCAATTAAAATTAATTGTGATATTTTAAACAATTGCAATTGTCAATTAATCAATTAGTGACGTATTACGTGACGAACTTAATTAACGTCTTCAATTAATGAAAATCCGTTAGTTAGGCTTTAATTGTCAATTAATAATTGGCCAACACTCATTTATGGGAATTCACTCGTATTGACTCAGAAATGGGTAAAAAGTTAAGTCCAACCTGAGTATATATGTGAATTACCGTAATACCACAAGTTTCAAATGTTAATTCCCACAACTAAGAAAGTTAGCATATTTCCCCCCCAGTATGGGGTAGACCTGATTTTTTATTTAATTACCTGTTAGGGACTCACTATGAAGGTAGGTATCGAGTTTCAAGCGATAATTCTTATAAATTAGTAAAAAAAATTTGCTCTAGGCCCAACTTTTCTAAATTTCGCCCTCAAATTTGTTTGCGGAGGTCATTTAGTCCGTCAAGTTGTTGCCAGCTGTACGTATAACTTTCAGCAGCTTATAACTCCAGACTATAACAAAGTTTTTTTGAAAGCACAAATTATATTAGGTAAGTCGCATGTAACGGTAAATATTATAACCATATTTGTGTTTGTGCCACTTTATTACTTAATTGAGATTTTTGTGAGATGTCTGAAAATGCCGCACTTTATTTGTCAAAAATGTTTGTCTCTTGTCAAGCTAACAAGATTTTTTGAAGAACTACATTCCAGTATATTACATTAACATTTGGTTTTTTTAAAGGCTAAGCTAATGTCATTTGATGTTCCGTGTTTTTTAAAATGATGCTTCTATATTAACACTTTAAGTATGGGTTTGTCTTTATTATTTGCGCTATAAAAATATGTACCCATCATTAAAAAACGGAGCAGAAACAAAATAAACCGGTACAACCAATGTATAGAAGTAGCGTAAGCTGATTCGACGATTTAGACTTCGCATTTGTGATCAGCATGTTCATTTTCAAAAAAAAATTATTCAAAATTCTGATTTTTAATACCAGCGTAGCCCTTGTCCGTTATAGCGCGAACGGACAGACAGACTTTACAAAATTATGAAGCAATATCAACAAATAACTCAAATGGGTATTATTATTAAATGGAACGAATAAAGAGCCTTATCCCTATCGCATATGTACTGTTGAAAATGTTTATGGAATATCGTTATGCATTTGAAATATAATGAAGAGATACGTCAACATAACTCCTGCCACCTGAAAAGCAACACCAAAAATATAATTTTGTAAATATCTACCTTTTTCTAATTTAATTGGTGCAAAAATGTTATATTTGCTACACACATATTTTTATCGTACCGAAAACATAAAAGAGTATGAAATGGAAAACATTTTGCAGGACATTGATACAGGATCCAAAGATGCAGACGAGAAAATATGCTGCAGCGTTAGGACATCACGTAAACCCACCTGTTTACTCATCAAACGAGTTTCCGCCCATCTTTTAAATGTGTTGCGCATCTAATTGTATAAAACAAAACAAACAATTTAAAAAAATGAAATTTAAATAAACAAATACCGTATCGAATATCACATAGCACCATTTGTTGAAACTCTGATGCAATCACTATCCACAGCGTCCCGGCACTCATCAAATACAAAAGATATTATATTTCGTTGTAACCTTTGCGTGCCATCATGTGATGGCATGCGGCGGTTTGTATTTTTTCCCGGAGTTTTTGCCCATTGTCAACCATGTCCACATTGAAACTGGCGGCGTCAAGTCCCAATAACTGTTCGGTGGCCTCCTTTCCTAACAAATACAAGTCAACAGCCAATGCCACAAAAAGTTGTTGTGGAAACGCATAAAATGTGGTTATAGCGTAGATGAGACAAGCTTGCAAAACCAGTTTTATACCAAGTCTACCNTAACAAATACAAGTCAACAGCCAATGCCACAAAAAGTTGTTGTGGAAACGCATAAAATGTGGTTATAGCGTAGATGAGACAAGCTTGCAAAACCAGTTTTATACCAAGTCTACCTGCAAAAAAACTGTTTTGAAGATTCAATGTATTAAATACATCTCGTACGTCGGCTACGCCCACAAATGCCATATATAAAGCGCTAAATATGAAAGTTCCTATCGTAGTAATTCTCAAAAGACGTGGACAATTGTGGTAGGGTCTATTTGATTCTATCACTCGCATGAGACCATTGCCGCCCTTCGTGGTCCACAGCACTCTTAAAAGAAGGAGCAGTTGCAAATGTAGGCTTGAATTATTGATGAGATGTAAAATCTGGACGGGTAAAAGGATATACCGGCTGTCGCGAATATGGAAGTAGGATAAATAGAGACAAACTATTTGCCAAAATAAAAGGAACAGATGAACAACGGCGCAACATATTCGTTGACCTCTCCATGTTTTCATTTGGTACGTGTTTCTTTGTTGCTTTGAGTTAAATTCAAGCTTGAAAGGAACAAGGCAAAGGTAAAAATTAAAATTGAGAAAGCGACAAAGTGTCGAGATGTTTGTGCTAGAATAAGTGTAGTTTTTGTCAATTTTTTGGCGTGGGTTTTCTTCCCCGGTGTCGGAATCAACGATATAACTATCATTTGGAATCCCTTTCATCGTTGTAATCATGCTACAGTATACTGCTACACCGGTGGTACTCACTTCTTAAAATAATGTGAACCTAACAAGAACTGTTAAAAAATATTTAATTGAATTTGACGAAAATTTGTGACAAGATTCAATGTCTTAATAAGGTGCGAAGTAAAGAGTCTAGCATTTGAGTTTATAAGTGGATTTCAATTCCATGTAAGTCCAATTTCGTTTAAGTGAAGCTGAATTCCATTCAATTGAAGTTTAATTCTATTTACGTAAAGTGGATTTACATAATGAATTGAAGTGCACTTCATGTGATGAATGAATTCAGTAAACGTTAAGGCCATTGCAAACTGTTGGTGTTGATACATGGAAATGCGTAAAAGGAAACCTGTACGACGGAAAGTTGCCGTACTAAAACTCCCGTGTGGAAAAATCCAGTTAAAAAACTGTAGTATGGAAATATGTAGTGTCAATAAACCTTTCTGTCCAATCCTTGTTCGGGAGTTTTCCTAGTTCCGAAGTATAATAAATATCAATCCAAACAGTTTCTAAAATAATATTAAAGATACGCATGACCTCATTATTTTACGGTCATCAGTTACAATGCATTTAATAAATGCTTTCTGCCCTGATGCAGGTAATATTCAAGTGTAACTTTTTATCTGACCTTAATATTTGGCGTCAACAGTTTTTCTTGTAAAAAGTTCACACCTTTGTGACTTTTGTGCTCAATACCGAGAGCTTCTTGGTATTAAGCTTGCTTGGTATTAAGCAAGAGTCAAGATGCTGGGGAAAAGATTCACAGATTTCCTCCACTATTCTATTTATGGCTGTATGTTGATCATTGCCTTTTGATAGGAAAACGTGAACACATGCTGATGGAAATTTTGGATCATGTACAATTTGAGTTTGACATCAAAAAATCTGAAGCATCAACTTTTATAGGAAGAGGTGAAAGAGGATAAATACTTTTGAGGCAGCCTGGCTTTATTAAGACACTACGAACTCAATTTAATATGAGCAGAGCTATGCTGTGAGCAATATTTTCTTGGCCCTGGATTGATGTTTGTACCTATGTATCACAGGGAGTTTTTCAAGTAGGGAGTTTTCCGTACTTGGGAGTTTTCCTAGTTGGGAAGTTTCCGATTTCAGGAGTTTCCCGGCAAGGAAATTTTCCTAGACCCGGTACAGCTATAATATGTACCAACTCAATATGGAATTTTTACTTATTTTAAATCTGTAAACGGATATTATTTTTTGAAAACAAACCTATCCATCAATATAATTTATTTTAATGGTTCCCTAAATGCGTAGTGGTATTGTTTATGAAATTACAATTTAAAATGGACTTTAAATGGGAGTAAAAAGATGTCATTAGTTTATCATAATGTTTACTTTAGTTCCACCCTGACATTTCAATGTTTAATGCAGCCGCTCCACCTTCCATGCATGGTTGTCGAGAATTTTTTAACACAATTATATAGAAAAATATTACGAAGAAAAGTCAAGTAAGTATTATACATACAACACCTCCCGGATACAATGAACAAAAACAATGGATTTTCTGTCAAAACCGCTTGGGCTGACACCCTGAATAAAAAAATTCTTACAACATCGAAACAAGAAAAACCACCATAGTAGCAAAATGAATTAATTTACCAACTTCAGAAATTTACGAATTATCATTGTGAAATGTTTATGTACATAGACTTATTCTACTATGATTTTACTTTTTGTGTTTACAATTCTAGTTTTCGAAAGCTTGACTTATTAATAAAAATGTCCACTTAAATCCCGTGTTTATCATCATTTAACACAGTTATATTCACCATTTTTGTTTTTATTACTAGATTTAAGGGTACAGGATGCATGGCATGATAACATTTTACAAAATACATCAAACGTCATTAATATATAGGTATTACATGTATTTTATTACAATACTTTGTCTCATCACATAATATTTCATATATATAAATATATGCATACTTCCATATATATAAATCAATTATCTTATCTACTTGATAAGTGATATAATCATGACGTAAGTTTATCGGTAGTAATATTATTACCAACATAACATAGTAAAACAACTATATAATCAGTATTAAAACACTTATTCTCATCAAACGTATTTTTGCACGATATTTTGTATTGTGATAAGTGATTGATTACACATAAAAAAAAACCACCCACAAAAAGAATATTACTTTATTATTATCCATATATGAAAAAATATTTTTATACTGTAAATTTTCAACTTACATAACTGAACAAGCTGCAATAGAACAAAAACATAACTGTGAAGCTTACGTTAAGGCTTCATTCCGTATAAACATATTTAAGACATTTCATTACAAACTTAGATCACTTCCTCCCCGGGGGTGCGGGGAAAGAAAGGGTCGGATACAACTAAATGATAGGTGTAATATGAGTGCATCTTTTATGTGTGGGCCAAATTTTATTTATTTAATAAATTCAAATTCCCCTCCTCTCAAGGAACTCTGACACGCTGTCAAAATACAACATGGAGCTTGACAGACTGACACATTAAAAAATTGGTATTGAAAATTAGCCAATTAAATTATATTTTCCCTCAGCATTCATAGATCCAATGGACAAGAAATAACTAATTGAATCTGCATTACCCCCTAATGCAGCTATATCAAGAATACCATCTCCACTTTTATCCCTGGCATGAATATCAACTCCCATGGCGACAAAGTACTTTGCCATTTCCACATTACCACTAGCAGCAGCAAAGTGGAGCACATTTGCACCATCCTTATTTACCGCCTTTACATCTAGCCCTTGCTCAACAAAGTATTTGGCCAAATCAACATTCCCACTTGTGGCAACAGCATGAAGTATACTGTTCCCATCCTCATTAGTACACTGAACATCTACTCCCAAGGATGTGAAATATTTGACTGTGTCTACACTTCCATTTAATGCGGCAAAATAAAGCACATTGTCACCATTGCTATTTTTAAGATGAGCATCGACCCCCAAGGAAATTAGGTATCTACCCATTTCCAGATTATCTTTAAGTGCCGACACAAGTACGACATTTTCACCTTCCTTGTTGACCGCATGGATGTCGGCTCCCAATGAGACAATGTGTTTAGCCAACTCCACGTTATCACTGCATGCTGCAGCAACATGCAACAGGGTATTACCCCGTTTGGTGATGGCATGAGCATCTACTCCCAAAGAAGTTAAGTATTTGGCCATTTTTAAATGCCCTCCTAATGCAGCGGAATGAAGCGCGTTGAGACCATCGGAATTTGTGGCATGAGCGTCTACTCCCAAAGAAATAAAATACCTGGCCACTTCCTCATTACCATCCATGGCAGCAATGTGAAGTACATTGTCACCTTCATCGTTTCTCGCATGTGCGTCTACTCCCAACGCAACAAAGTACTGGACTAGTTCCATGTCACCCCGCAATGTAGCAAGATGAAGGACATTGTTACCAGTTTTGTTTTTCGCATGTACATCCACTCCTGCAGAAACAAAAATCTGAGCTGTTTCCACATTGCCCCCCATTGAAGCAAGATGAGCTGCATTGTTTCCATCATTGTTTGTGAGATGTACATCTGCTCCCACCCAGGAAACAAAATATTTCGCTAATTGAGCATTACCATTCAATGCAACAGTGTGGAGCACATTGTCGCCGTCATTGTCCTTGACAAATCCATCCACTCCCAAGGAAACAAAGTACTCAGCTAATTCCAGGCTATCTGTCAATGCAACGAAATGGAGGACATTGTTGCCATTATTGTTTTTGGCATGCACATCCACTCCCAAAGAAACAAAGTGCTGGGCTGTTTGCATGTCCTCTTTCATTACCGCAATATGAAGTACATTGTTACCATCAGCGCGTATGGCATGCATGTCAACTCCCAACGAAACAAAGTACTGGGCTATGTCCGGGTCACCTACAAATGCAGCAATATGAATCCCATTGTCGCCATCATTGTTTTTGGCATGGGCGTCAACTCCCAACGAAACAAAGTATTTGGTCAGTTCCACATTACCCTCCAGTGCAGCAAGATGAATTACATTGTTGCCATTATCGTTCTTACCATGAACATCTACCCCCAACGAAACAAAGTACTGGACTAATTCCATGTCACCTTTCGGTATAGAAAGATGAAGTACATTGTTATTCTCATCATTAGTGGCATGTGGGTCTACTCCCAACGAAACAAAATACTTGGCTAATTCCACATTACCGTTCAGAGGAACAAGATGAAGTAGATTGGTGCCAAGCTTGTTTTTGCAGTGGGGGTCTACCCCCAATGAAACAAAGTACTGGACCAGCTCCACGTCCCCTCTCAATGTAGCAAGATGAAGTACACTGTTACCCGCATCATTTAGGGCATGCGCATCCACTCCCAAGGAAACAAAGTACTGTGCAGTTTGAATGCCCCCTTTCATCGCCACAACATGCAGTACATTGTTGCCATCATTGTTTTTTGCATGGGCGTCAACTCCCATTGAAACAAAATACTTGGCTGTTTCCACATGATCTTGCCCTGCAGCCAAATGGAGAACACTGTCCCCGTTCTTTCCGGTGGCATGATAATCCACGCCCAAAGAAACAAAGTAGTGAGCTGTTCTCACATTGCCCATCAGTGCAGCAAGATGAAGCACATTGTGGCCATCATGGCTTTTGGCATGTATGTCCAACTTCTTCAAAGCAACATAATACTGAGCTATATCTATCCTACCCGCCAATGCAGCGATATGAAGCACAGTATAGCCATTTTGGTTGGTGGCATGCATATTTACTCCCAAGGTCACCAGGAATTGGGTGGTTTCTAAATTTCCCAGTTTTGCCGCTTGATGCAGAACATTTTCACCCCTGGAATTGGTGGCGTGGATATCCACTCCCAATCCAGCAAAATAGCCGACCACCTCCACATTACCTGTCATTGCAGCAATGTGAATCACATTGTTACCAACGGCTGAAGTTTCATGAATGTTCAGCCCGAGGAAAACAAAACATTTACAGGCTTCCACGTTGCCATAGAAGGCAGCCACATGGAGGAGCAAATTGTTCCCTGCATGAACGTTGGCTCCCCGATTTATGAGCACATTTAAAACATCCAAGCCACATTCTCGGATTACACAATGGAGCAAAGGATTGTCGTCATCTTCGTCCATTACATTGATATCTACATCACATTTTTCCAAAATGATCTCAATTGTCTCTTTTTTCATCCGCTTTAGCCTATTTCCATCCCCAATCCCGGTATGAAATTCTCGCTTCCCATCCTTGGTTTTCCTTACGAACAGGTCGATTGCTTTACAATTTTCAATAATAAAGCAAACCAGCTCGTGATACTCATCTGGTGACATCCATGTCGGTGCAATTTCAGCTATTGTGATATCATCTCCAATTACTTCGGCAATGTCTGCGCCTTCCTGTACCAGGAATTTTATCAACTCAACGTGGGCATTAAGAAAGATTGGTGGAAATGTACCTGCCCACTCTTCCTGAAGGATGACCTTGTCTTTACTCAGTAGCAATCTCATCATGTTCTTTTTTATTTCTATGGTATCCATGGAGTCATCATGACTATTTTCAACACATATTGTTATCAGACCATAACCTTCAACAGGGAATGTGCCAAGAAGGGTCTCTAGCAGATTAATATTTTGTCTTTCTACTGCACTTGCTAGAGGGGAGTTTATATGCGTTTTTTGAAGATATTTCCCGAAATTCTTTATGTCAAAGGAATAAAGTTGGCGAATGAGGTTGGCATACTCGTCAACCAGCTGGACGCTGGCATGTTCGCAAGCCACAAGAAAAATGTTACGTAATTCTTGTTTGTTTGGGATTGCCGGGCCACAGCGATACCAACAGAGTTGCTTGGGTAATACCGTCACCTTGCTTTTCATGCCTTTTATTTTTAACTCTTTTGTCAACATGAAAATGTTTAAAAAGTTTTGATGAGCACAGCCAAGCAAAATTTGATACAGATTGTTGGTTTCAATTATGTTGGAAAAACTATCTACGGCGCTTTTGCAAAATATTGATTCTAAAGGTTTGATTTTCAAATGGGAATTCAAAAAGTAAACAACTTGAGAGTTTGTGAACGAAAACAAATTAATTTCGGGTTTGGGAATATGGTATACGGAATGCAAGGGATGTAAAGAATCCGAAGGTCTAAAGTGCCCTGCCTCGGTCGTCAAAAGAATGTGCTCATACAAAACTTGTACAAGGCGTGCCATAGGAATTTTGCTTGTTTCTTGTTTGGTAAGCATTTTGCCAATGAATTCGGTGACCAAATATTCTGCAAATGATTGGTGAACAAATTTCACAACCAAGCTTTTTCCATTATGTACCTCTTCCAAGATGCCAAGTGAAAAATATTTTTGCATGTTTTTGGGGTCATGTGCGTTTGGGATGAGAATTTCTGAAAAATCTTTAGAAATCTCGGGATACAAAAGATTGAATGCTTTTAGAACGTGAAATTCTACCATACCTTCTATTTCATCAGAATTCACGGATGTTCTGGATCCATCCATGAAGTTTTTGTAAAGGTCATACATTGAGGTTATCTTTGTGCATACATCTTCTAATGGAACGCTCATATCGGATTGGGAGTAGCTACTAGCTTCCTTGGCGTACACCTCTGCAATCAAACGACATTGCAGGGGAATACCGACAATTATGTCCTCTTCTTGTCTCAAGTTTTTCCTAAAGCTTTCGATACAACTTTTTGCAAATTCTGAAAGTTTGGCTGGATTACAGCGGGAATCAGATTGGCTCCAATACTTGACAAGGAAGTTGATCTGACTGGCTTTGTTAAAGGGTAGAATATCGTACGGGATGAGTCCCAAAGATTCCTCTAGTTCGTGCCGAAGATGTGGCCGTGACGTGATATATATTTTGGTAGATACAACTTGTCGCAAATTCTGAAAGTTTGGCTGGATTACAGCGGGAATCAGACTGGCTCCAATACTTGACAAGGAAGTTGATCTGACTGGCTTTGTTAAAGGGTAGAATATCGTACGGGATGAGTCCCAAAGATTCCTCTAGTTCGTGCCGAAGATGTGGCCGTGAAGTGATATAGATTTTGATGTTTTTGGCAGTTTGAGTCAGCTTTTTCAGTAAACATTTAGTCCACTCCAAATCCTTTTGAGCCACTTCATCGAATCCATCCAGGAAGAGCTCCATTTTGGTTGAGGTATTCTCTAACAATGTGAGTAAAATTTCATCGAGCCACATGGGAACCCGATGAGATATAGTCCAAAACAAACTTCATCCCGTTTGTAGACTCGAGAGAAGGAGGCCTATCCGCATTTTTGATCATGTCAGCCAGTTGGATGAAAGCCACAATTCTGTCCTGATGCTCAATGCACATCATTCTTGACAGATTGGCGAGAAGAGCAGACTTTCCGGTTCCAGGTGCGTCAGAGATACAAATTCCTCTTGCATCAGTGTCTGGGCAAGCAACCAGAAATTCAATTTCTTTCAAGTTGGTGGTTCCTCTTGCCGGGTGACTCAAGAAATGACTAATGACTTGCGAGCCCCCCGACGTTTCCTCTAAAGTGAATGCCCCGTTTTCGAATTGAATAAGATGAACGGGTAACTTAGAAGCTCTTTGGATGTCATACCAATCCTCGTAATTTTCCAAGAAAATAAATCGGGCTGTTACATCTTCAATCTGTCTGCCTGACACGGCCGTCTTATAAGGCCTTACAAGTTGTGATAGCTCATGACGTTTCATCCCTTTAAAAACAAAGATGTCCAGGGATTTGGTCCTAAATATTTCCGGGTTCAGTGGGGTCCGCCTTGATAGTTTCCTGGGGATGTAGTAGGACAGTTCGGGTGGAATCGTGTTGGTAATTAATTTGATTGGGGGGTCATCATTATTGTAGGTATTCTTTACGACGTATTTTATGTAGTCCTCAGGCGTGAGGGCAGACTTCAAATTGGTAATAATCTCTTTGGAAGTGTTTTTTGGGAGAATGTTTTCCAATTTTGTTATTTTTCCAAGAAAGTCTACTTTTAAATTTAAAAGGTTGTCGAGTGGGAATCCCTGCAAAATTATGTCCAGTGCTCCTATCTGGCTGGTGGTGTGAAGTGCATTAGCGAGATGCTCGTATCCATTTTGCCTGGTTTGTAATATTCTGTAAAGCACAAGCGCCTCGTATTTCCTCTTTTTCATGTTTTCCTACAATAATAATGATAATGTGGCGTAAAAAATTGTTCTGGAAATATTTCAGTTAATTTAAATTATATTTTAGTTTCTTACAATTTTGT
>JAHZNC010001544.1:0-18349 GCA_027744095.1 Zhuqinia jingwanae
GATCAAAAAAGTTCAAAACTATTTAATTACAAAGCATACTTTTGTTTGTATATAGACTTGCTTTAAATTAGCTATTTTTGGTCAGTTTTTTCCTTCATCGGAGGAAGTTTCGCCTTACCACAGGGAAAGTACGATGCGTAATTTTTGCAGCATGAAAAAATACTCTAATTAAGCGTTGAACTTTAGGATGCTTATATTTATAGTACCTATATTCAGGATTGGAAAAATTCTTAGATGCCTCGCTTCGACAAGCGATCATAAAAAACAATATGAGCATGAACACACATATATTTTAATTAAGTCTCATATGACACGAATAAAAATAGAATCACTCCAAGGGAAGATTCTCGTCCACCCACTTTGTTCCGCCCAAAAAACCCAAATCTCTCTCTTCCAAATACTAGTAAACGTGAGCATGAAGATTTTTGTGTGTTGTTTACAAATATATTGCACTTTCATGGACTTTTGTGAATGACAAGAAGAGGAAAAGAACAGAAATTCGTTCGTCTTAATGTAAAAAATAATGGGCATCCAGGTATTTCTTATTGATGTTTATTGGGAATTTTTTTTGAAGGTTGTATGTAAGACAATGAGATTTGGAAAGGTTTCCCAACAACATTGAAAGCTTTCTTTTTTTTTTCTTCCCATATTAAGCAACGCATTAGATTAAATTGTTTTTGACGTATAACAGTAAAAAAAAAAATATCAAAGGAATGTGATGAGCAAATGATTAATGAGATTAGTAATCTCCACCCCACCAACTCTTTTAAGATGATTTTCTTTTTGCATTCAAAACATATATAACGTAGGGATGGATTGCTAATTAATTACGGGATGTCAAATGTCGCCACCTGCTAGACCTTGTTCCCATATTAGAAGCCAATAACAAGGCACATTTTATACCTGCGTTTCAAATAGCGACACACATGAAAGAGGCTACAATTAATCTTATATTTGACCTGTGATCTGGGAAAGGACAATCGCATTATTGTCGATTTGCAATGAATAAAATTAGAACGTAATGTTATAATGAACCTTTGCTTGATAAAAGTGTCCTGGAGTATATAAATTGGCAATGATAGAGGTAGAAATTTCAGTAGTAACCTCCTCCTCCTTCTTCTGGTTAGTCCAAGTCGCTGGAATGCAAAAACAAATTGCAACAAGACTTTACCTTTCCCTTAGAAATTATACGAAATCAGAAAAGTGGCCAAGAAATCTTCTTGTACATTTAATTTGATAGCATTCAGTTTTTATTTTTTCTGGTTTTTCGGAAACATATTTTATTGGAACTCAATATGGCAAATTTAACTCATCAACAAATTCAAGCATTGGTCAGCGTGGGATTTTACGATGTCGGAGGCTACTTTTACCTTCCAGGTACACAATTTTGTACTCTTCACAAATTGTGGGACATAATTTTCGTACGAGTTTTCCTTTAGTTAACTTTAATAAACACTTTGTATGTGTTACTTGCTACTAAACTAGGGGCTACGCAAGTAGACGGAGCTCCAGCGGACATACGAGAAATTATTCATCCGTACTGGGCAACATTTCCACCACAAAATCAAATGCTGAATGGACTCCTGGCTTTCGTCTACTTTGTGCTTTGGATTGTGAATGGATTTGGAAACACTGCCGTCATTTCAGTTTTTTGCAAGTAAAAGCATTTTCATTTCATAAAGCGTTTCGTTTAAAGTGATCATGATAATCGACATTATACATATATGCTGGGTTAAAAAAAGAAATTATAAAAAAATATAATGGTTCCCTTTTCCAGAACGAAATCCCTACAATCACCAGCGAACGTTTTTGTCCTTAATTTGGCTATTGCTGACTTTTTAATGATGCTTTCACAAGGACCCTTCTACATCATCAATGTAATGCGATCCAAATGGTGGAGCTTTGGTGTTCTCAGTTGTGAACTTTATGGATTTACAGGAGGTGTCTTTGGGGTTGCAGCAATCATGACAATGGCTGCAATCGGTAAGAAAAGTTAATGGTTTAAAGTTAACGAAATATGGAAGGTTTCAAAATCTCATTTGATTCTTGTAGGCGTGGACAGATTCCTGGTAATTACACAAGGGATTGGTGGACCAAGGATTAGAATGTGTAATGCTATTTCCATTGTGATCTTTGTGTGGGCATACGCAATTGGAATCAATCTTCCGCCTATGTTAAAGGTGTGGAGTAGGTATACCCCAGGTACAAAAGCAACACAACCATTTTGTTAATTTTAATCTTGAATTTATATCAGTAAAAAATGATTATAATTTTACTAATTTTACACGTTTATCATCCCACATTCAATAATTATTAATCATTTTAGAGGGACTCTTGACGACTTGCTCATTTGATTACTTGAATGATAACCCATGGGACAAGTCCTACGTCTTGTTCATCTTCTTAACAGCATATGTTACACCATTAACAATTCTTGTATTTTGTTACACAAAAATCGTTTCAACAGTATGGGCTCACGAGAAATCACTCAAGGAACAGGCAAAGAAGATGAACGTGGAAAGCCTTCGAGCGTCAAACAACAGCGTAATAAATAAATAAAGTCAACTCAATTCGAATAAATAAAAAAGCTTGTAATCGTTGATATTTTAAGAAGCAGTCAGTTAACCACATTTATGTAATTTGTGTTTACATATGTCAGGATAAAGAAACGAGCGTTGAGATGAAAATTGCAATGACCGCTTTGTTTTCCGTGCTTCTCTGGATAAGTAACAAAAAATAGCTTACAATTTTCTGTAAACATCTTGATTCTTTTCTGTGAATGAATTACTGAGTTTATAATTAATTAAAACTACCTACTTTAGTTATCTGGAGTCCATACGCAGTCGTCGTATTGATTGCCGCCTTCGGACGGAGGGAGCTAATCGGACCAGTGGTATAAACCCGATCCAAACCTTATTCCATATTATTTTGAAATAATGTATGCATATTTTCTAGCAATTACAGACAATGTTTGCATTATTGGTTTAACAGGTTTCAATGATCCCAGCTCTCCTTGTAAAATCAGCATCTTGTAAGCAAATTTGAAGCTACACAATTAATATTACTACTCATAATTTGTTATAAAATTAATTATTTCACTAAAGTTCTATAACTTTATGTTTTGTCAGGTGTCAACCCAGTCGTTTTTGCAATTTCCCATCCAAAATTCAAGCAAGCTTTCAAAAAGGAATATTCTTGGTTGTATTGTGCTGGAAAAGGAGCAACCGAGGATGCTGCAAATAGCGATTCACATTCTGAAGCGACAACACTCAAAAGCTAATTTCATATTGAGATCTCATTAGTTCGTCAATATTATTTCAATTATGTAAATTATGATTTCGTCAGATTCTACATATTCGGGTTGTAGATTGTTTATTGTACAAGGATAAAAAATTTAATTGTGGACTAATAGAAGAAGCGTAGGTATATTGGTGACAAATACTATATTCTTTCCACAACGTATATTGTTATTATCTGTAGGATTTAAACTTAATGCAAAAAAAATAAAAAACGGCATAAATTGGATTGTCTAATGAGGATTACCATCAACGTCAGCATTATTAAAATGGGCATATAATAAGTAAAATACAACATTTAACAAGAAAGTTGCATGCATTTCCAATTGTGTTTTTCCTCTCAGTATACACGCGTGATACATTTTTAATCATTGAAAACATTTCTTTCACGTTCTCACGGGAGTTCAAAAATATGAATTAATTGTTTTGTTTTACACAAGTTAAACCAATTTGATTGAATTTGATAATCACTTCGAGCAAGCTTAAATTAATAGGTATTTCATAGCAAATACCAATTTAGATTGTATCTGGAAATGGGGCAACATCATAAAGGATTTTGTACACCTACAACCTATATTTATGTTTAATGACATGCATTTTGAATGCGAGCTCGTACGCGATTGATTATCGTAACCCTGAATAAAAATCAAATTTCTTGTGTTTGTTGTGGCGGCGTGCGTGGGGAGAAATAAAAACAGTAACTATTCATTTCAATTTCAGTAACTCATCCAATTCCATTGAAATGAGGGATGATAGAATAGTATTTATTGGCACTTTGGATCCTTGAACAAGTGCACATAAAAGGTAATTAGGTACATCACACAAAAATGCACTAATTAATCGAATTTAAAAGAAAATTGGCCTTTCAAATATGAACAATCGCTTACGTTTCATGCTATATAATGGGTATACTACAAACACTTATTTCAATAAATAGTATGTGTCATTAAACGTATACCTAGATACAAAATCCTGTATGATATTGCCCCATTTCCAAATACATCCTAAATTGGCATGTGTTATGAAATAAATACCTATTCATTCAAAAGCTTGTTCGAAGTGATTATCAAATTGGTTTGGACTTGCGTAATTGAATAAGCAATTCATATTTGTAAACTCTTGTGAGAACGTGCAAGAAATCTTTCCAATGATTAAAAGATATCTTCAATGCACATGTATACTAAGGAAAACAACTGGAAATGCCATTTACATTTTCTTTTTCTATACTCAAATGCCCATTAACTTAATAATGTTGGAAGATTTATATTGAAAAAGACAGTATGACTTTATCACCGAAAATATCTGTGTTGACCTTGAGTATCTGTTTGCTGAATATCTAACTCATGTTTGTAACCTTTGTAATCTTTGTAACCTTGGGGACAAAAAAGGAAGAATAGTTCTCTGTAACTATCTGGATTTCCCACTATTTCCAATTAGAGCCAAAGAACAAGAAATAATGAATACTCTATCTACCTGTCAAATTCTAGAATTCCGGAATTCCTGTGAAGATGTGTGGACTCCACAGTGTGGAGTATTAAGAACAGCTATGTATATATTCTTTGAAATGAGAGATGATCAAATGTAATGAGTANGAATTCCTGTGAAGATGTGTGGACTCCACAGTGTGGAGTATTAAGAACAGCTATGTATATATTCTTTGAAATGAGAGATGATCAAATGTAATGAGTAGCCAAGCCATTAAATATTGTATAACCTTTTATTAGTTACAATGCGTTGGAATCAAGATAATTAATTGCAGAGTTGTGTGCTTTTCGTATTTTTGTATGCTATACAGGATAATGCAATCAATAGGAAGCAATATAATAATAATTCATAAGTCTTTCACTATCATATCGGAAAACTAATCTATTTTATTTTATTTAAAATTGCCATAATCTGGCAAAACAATTTCAATACATAATAATTATAATCACAATTAATATATGTAACCAAACATCTATATAGCAGCGCTACAACTATTTTATACAAAACAATATATGTATTCAAGAGACATATATATATATAGGTGAAATGTTACCAAAAATAAGCATTCTGGTTAAAACACTTATCATTAGTTTTCTCCTACACACATCTTCTATCATGCACATAAAACACAACCTTTTGAGCGAGTAAACACGTTACACAATCTGGTAGATCATGTATATAGCAAGTGCCATTTTTCAAGCTTTACTACCATCTATCTACAAGTAAAATATTTTACAAGCAATATTAATAGTAATGAAAAAAAATATCAAACTAAATTATTCTAAGATTGAAGATTGGTTGATGTAACTCAAAGTAAATAAAATAGGCAATCGTCCCAAACAGTTGGGATTATGTCAGGTTGGTGTTCATCGTACCAGTAGGATCATGGAGCAAAATGTAATTATGTTAGCACCATTTACTCGCCATCATCTCTCATGAATCATATGATGATGAAACAAACATCATATAATTTTTAACGTGTAAATATTTAATTACTCACTGATCTACTACTAGTACTAATAGAGGACGTGATGATGACGATTGACTCACTATAATAAAAGTACTTGATACATCACAAAATTGGTTTAGATAAAAAATAACTTTGTTGTTTCAGTAAAAATATTTTTTTTAGTTTATACTTAATGCAGTGTCTGTATTGCAGTCAGTATATCAACATGTACCTAACCGTTTAACATTAGTCAGTGTTTGCACTTTGCACATTTACTACAGCCTTTCTACTACATATATACTTGTGATGGTGTTTGTGAATTTAAGCATTTACCATAATTAAGATGCTGTCAAGCGGAACAAATACATAAAATAAAATAGTAGCAGGTTCTGCACACTGCGCTCTCATGAGAAAATAGAGCGTTGCCTATCCTGCCTCACCACCTTATTTATACACAACCATTTTCATACATGCATATCATCATAAGTCATAAACTCTGGCAGATCACACACACACACACACACACACACAGAAGTGCAATAAAACTATTACGATATGTTATAAAAACAATGGCCTGCTCTGCCAAATGATCATCATTTTTTATTATTTATCACTTACTTTTTAACAACCCAAACTGCCAACACATTTTTTGACGTTACCTTTGATTTTGGAAAGTAAATGATGAGGTTTATGACGGGATTATTAGGTCGTGCATTAATGCAGCGCACAGAGATAATTGCAAGAGTAATTAATTACATGCTCATAATGTAATATAGCTTATTTTTATTCATTCATAAATCACAGTAAAGAGAAGTAAAATGTGGATTGTTCTTCTGTAGCACAATACAGAGATAAGTACTATTTTATTCACATGCATTTTTTTTTTAACTGGATAAAATATCTTCATGTATAGTAACTTACACAGGGTTTCATGGGACATGTACACGCAGCATCCTATTGCAATTTGCAATTACTGAACGGATAACATATTATGTACGTGAGTGAGTAAGGTACCTATATTACATAATATATATCTCTCAGATTTCCCATAATTTGAGTCCTCAAATTATTTACTGAGTAGTCAGTCATTCACACGTGTGTATACCGAGTTTCATCCTCTCTCCAAATTATGTATCATTTATTATTATGATTATTATGCAAGGGGCAAGACTGTGTGGAAGATTACTCGTTTACTACTTTAATAATTATAATGAGTTTTCAAACTCCGTTTAACTTAATAATATATAGCATTATTTTTAATATATTATGGCTAATCGGCGACGACACAAAAACTAATATTTTTTTTATTAAGTTTTATGCGCGTAATATAGTGCAAAGAAAAAGGTCAGTATACATTATTATTATAATAAATTGTGAGGAAATTTATATAAATAAAATGAACGATAAAAAGCAATGCCATTATTATTATTATTATTAATAATAATATTATTGTTAACAGACTTGTATCATCGTAGTAGCTCTCTGACTAAATAATTATTAAAGCACAATGATGCGCCTTTTATCTTTCATCTGTGAATAGCATCTCTGTGTAATCGTATCGACCATTTAACAATGCTATGACGCATATGAATTATTGGAACAAATACTAGTACATAGGTAGATTTATAATATAATAATAATAATAACAACAAAAAAAATTTAACAAAATAGCAAAGCCATTAATATTTTCCCATTTTATTTTTGGATCCTTTTAATTTATAGTTCTGGATGTATATATGTATAATATATATATATAATATATTTTGTTCTTTTTTACCCTTAAATTCTACTACTCTTTTCTTTTTAAATAATATACTGACCCAATACGAGTTAAAATATTTACTCTTCACTTCTTTTATGTAAAATTTCGGTGATTTCCACATCAGGATCTGGAATGTCCGTATCTCCCCATCCCCATGGGCCAGAGTGAAATTCTTCTGTAAACATAGCGGTAACATGAATGTCAATCCAACAAAATTGTAACATCATCACGCAAGAAATTCTGGACTTTTATTTATTCCTTACTTGTCATATGGGCGAGGTCCCCAAAGATGCGCTGCGCTGTTCACAAGCCAGGTGCAATGAAGAGTTGCACAATACCTGAACATTGCAGCAAAGTACCAGGCCGTGGAAGTCTCTTCGCCCCAAAAGTAAGGAGGGACGATCGTTGGGATGAAGAAGCAAATAGTCAAGACCAATGGGATATAGTACCTATAGATAACATAAAAAACTTTTGTAAACATTTCTATCCAATGCATTTTTTTTTGAAAATGTTGATACATATGTTTTACTCATATCAAAAGCTCATTACTTTCTCTGGAATACAACGATTGGATCCTGTTCTAAATCAGACATGTCGACTGTTTTCCCCTTGACCTTCACGGCATGGTGTTTCTTACACAAAAGCCATCCAACATGGGCAAAGAAAAATCCTCTTGTAGCATTGTGGGGGTCAGCATTGGTTTCAGTAAACTTGTGGTGGACACGATGATCCCTGCACCACTCATAGATGTGATTCTAAAGATATGGAAATAAAATAATTAGCATGGATAATGAACGACTTAATATTGTCCAGATCAAGTCAGTATTTGCTACGAGTAATTTGCATTAATTGTGACGCTTCATAATTAGATAGATAGCTCAAGCGTACAAAGTAAAGGTTTAATTAAACATTAAATATTCTGCATAACGGAATGTTAGCACATGCTTCTGGCGACATGGTAGAAATGCAGACATAGACACTTACTTGAAACGCGACGGTCTGCATGTATGCAAGCAACAGTCTTAGAGGAGTTTTGGCTTTGTATGCCTTGTGAGCCCAATATCTATGTGCTCCTGCTGTGATTCCAAATCCACTCATGGTGTAAAACATCAGACCTATGTGCGTGATTTCAAACCAAAATATATAGCATATAATTTTTTAACTGTTCAAACCAGTTTAAACATTTGGCATATCGATATGGATTATAATGATTTTTTCTTTATAGATCCATGTATTTCCAATTTCTCAGCTTACCCCATAAGAAAGTCTGCCACATCACTTGACCTGAAAGCCACAGGTAACAGCCATACAAGGCAGCTGAATGGAGATAGGTGAAGAGAATGATATTTCTCCATACAATTTCCACTCCAGCTTTTCCATGCATATCAATTTCCATCTCCGTCGTTGCAACTTCTTGGGCACCATTTTTGTTCTCCGACCCACCTCGCCGTTTGCTTACTGATCCATTAGTTAATCCATTGGTCGCTGTGGTGGTTTGCTTCCCATTTGACATTGCATCGTCAAGCTTGTAGTCATCCGCAGATTTGATAAGGGTTCCATTTGTTGACGCCGTGAGCGTCTTTGTTGTCGTTGGTGCTGGCGGCATTCTTGCTCACTCAAGGTTACATTCACAGCGTTGTCGTTTAGGTTTTTCGAATCTGTCATACAAGCAAGGTTAAATGTTAAAAAAATAAATAGCAGTGTGCCTCTTCAAAGACGCTCCGAGCAAAATAGCGAAGGTTACTTGTAGAACTATAATAGGTAGGGATAATGCCTATATTATAAATTTTTTGCGTCATCGCTCAAATTAATATACCTACGTTAGTCACCTAATGAATTGAGCAATAATTATTATACACGAGTACTGCATCAGCAGTTCTCCTTATCCTTTTGTTGCACAATCGTTTATTTTTAGCTTTTATAGATTTTCATTTGCAACTTGCTAATACCGTTGTCAAACACATGGAGCGCGAAATTATTACCAATATATATACATACTGTACCTTGTTCACAATTATGTACATTCAACATTGCAATTGCAATGCAATATATATTGATGCTATTTTTTTGTGATTGTTGATTGCATTGGTAATCTTGACGTGTACGATAATAGTTCTAGACAATGTGAAAGACTCAATGAGATGAGACCTGATTCAGCAATCAATGTTGAGGTGAATGAATGATGTGAATTTATGAATGGCCAGTATATAAAATTTTATGATGATAAATATATGCTTACTTTTTGCAACTACAATACGACCAAAATTATGAGAGATGCTGCAAATATATAATATATCTATAAGTTATATAGCAAATTACCAGGCTTGTAGATCTGAGACAATTGATGTACCCATTAGTTGACTAGTTGGCATCTCTCTCAATTAAAAAAATAACCAGTTGATTCAGGATGACGTAGTTGGTATCTGTGTTCTGTATTTTTGATGACAATGATGAAAAATATTATATTATTGCAACTTGCAATCTCAAGATATAGCCGGTTTTGCACAACCGACGACTTATGTTGTACTCTTTGAACTATGTACTATTGATGTTTCTTCAAGACAGCAGAGTTGAGTCACATCATCACAACAACACAACTCCCTCAAATTATATTTTTTAGCATATATGCGACGTTATCTATGTGGACAAGGCACATGAACAGTGTATGAAAATTGCAATACGCAATACAAAATTTTGGTATAGTCCTAACTGAGCTGTACCAAAAATAACCAAGGACAGAGGCTTCGCGGTGCAAAGTAGGTTAGCAATAAGAGTACTAGCTACACAGACGATGATGGACTCATACAGTAGTAGTACTTGCTACACATGTTGAGAGGAGGTATTAAAACTACCAGTTTGAAAACATACCTACTAGTTTTTTGTGCTAGTTGTAGTACTACAGTAGAACTTCTCTACTAGTCATTGTGAACAAGGTAAAAGAGGATTTTGAAACTTTTTTTGGCTGCTCTTGTCGCTCAACTTCCTATCTTCTCGTTGCCAATTTATTGTTATATTCATTATGGATTTTTCCAACTAGCAATGTTAATGTTAGCTTGTTCATGTAACAAGTTGGATGCGTGCGTACGATCCATCAAAATAGGCACATTGATTCGAGGATTGAATGTATATTTTTTTTGGAGCCCACTGCGATGTTTAAAGGACTGTCCTTTAAGGACAATAGACACGGACTATTTTATGTATGCTCACCTGCATGCAACTGAGTGTCTATTTGATGGTAAAAAATGTAATCCGCGAATGTTAGAGAAAATTGGCCAAATCATTTTTCATACATTCCTATTGAATATCATAGATATTCATAGTAATGCGTCACTTAATGTGCAACTAATATTTAAAAAATACCATTGTAAAATATCATTCGCATTTCGCCACTCAGGCCATGTTAAGAAATTCATAGCAAACTTGTCCAAGTCCAAAGAATAAACTGGAAATTCCCAAATAATTAGTACCTATTTAAACCAAGCCATGCCATTATAAATATTAATAATAAATAATAGGTTCTTCTCCATACACGGTGGAGCCCGTAGAGTCCTCATTTTCAGTGTATCAATTAATAGTAGCAACTACCCATGTAAAAATTTCCGGTCTAAGATTAGAAACCATAGAATGGTAGAATGGTTGATATTTCCATTTTAACAATGCTCTGGTGCTGATACTTACACTCTCGAAATTTTGCAAGAAATGTAAAAAAAATTCCACAAATAATTTTGATAAGAGATACGCAAAAAAAGCCGAAAAATTAAAAACGATCACAATAAGTTGTAACCAACCACATAATTCAGTCTGGAGAAGTTTGGTACGCAGGCGAATTTTTAGTTTCGCCTTGTATCTCAGAATACAGATTCGTTAGAATGTATAGAATTATACTAGTATATAGATTAAAGATGCATGTCTCAAGAGACAACAACGCTACGGCATACAAATTACAATCATAATGACCAGATGACCATACCTTCACTCCACGTCTCTCATAATGACTCATGATCGTGCATGTTTTTTTTATCGCAATTTTGTGAATAAATTTTATGATACTCGTAAAGTTGCTGACTGGAACGCAGTCACATAACCAAGCAAAATACCAAACATTTTACGTTATTTCATTATTTCATCGTAAGAAAATTATTTCTTGTAGTAAAATTAGTGGTAATATCTTCAAACTAGGATAGCAGGAATCCAAAGGAAAGTTGCTGTTCTTTGTACTCAGTTTCAACATGCATAGAAAATTGCAACCCACCAATATTACGGCATGCTCGAATGGTATCAACTTTTATGTGTGGAACGTAATATCATGTACAAGGCCTTGCCTTATTACTAATAATGTATTTCGCTAATGTATTAAGCTTGTTGGCTAATAACAAGAAATTATGAAAATAAGCATAGCTTTTGATGATGTTCATTCGTTCTAATGACGAAAATCACAACATAGAGTGCCATCTCGGTGGAACCATACGTGTACAGTTTACACCTTCTACAGATGATACTACATAATATATAGCATAAAGGGCTATAATTACAATCCCATGATTTTCCCACAGAATTACGCAATCCCGTTAGTGATAAATTGGCGTAAACCAGTTCAGTTGATATACACAGAGGGAAACGTTCCAGAAATCATGAGAAACCGGAATAAATTCCGAGAATATATAATATGGCATGCAGTTTTAAAATGAGTACCTACGCCCATCATGATACTTGTTGTAGGGGTACGAACCCAGTAACACAGTGCATTTCATAACCGTTGTATCCTGAAAATTTTTGTTTGATCTCAAAATCTAAAGTTGTAGTAGAATAGTGAAATAAAGTAGTTTTAAGGTTGTCAATGAAGCCATGCATTTTTCTTTGACTACTGTGATCAGTGCTGTGGAACTTTGAAAGTTCATGTGTTCATTTCATGACATAAATATACACCATGTACATATATGCCATTGCCATTTTATTAAAAAAATATCATCCCTTCAAGTACAAAGTTACAGCTAACAACAGTGGCTGATAAGGTCATTCATTACTTTTGTTCCGTAATTTTTTTAATTCTAGGAAGTGCTGTTCTGTCACTTGAGAAAAAGTAACGTCTCCAAAATTACTATACTAATGACAAGTTCACACATGTGTAGTGTGTCATGCCAGATTTTTTAGATAATAATTAACAACTAGGAGTTGAATACAATATTTTAGAAAGAATACGAAACAATAGGTGAAGATTTTTTGGGAAGATATACAATTTGAAGGCAAAAAAACAATTACGATTTGCCTGGATGCACTTGGCAGCAGTCATAAAGGAATTTTTCGATTTTGCATCAAAATTTGTACGGTGAGCATGTTGTTTGCTACTTTTATAAACCAGAAAACCACACACACCTACTAAAGTAGGTATGTATGCATGTACCCATTTGTACTGCGGCTAACCACAGATTGCTTTCAAACAAGTTGGGCATCTTCTTGTACAAAGTATTACGCAAAGACAAAATAAATTTTGTACGAAGAGAAGAAGCTACCACCATCTTAATGACGTAGAGGATTTTGTACTAACTAAAAGGGCGTTAGTACTTCATCTGGAATAGATACAGAAACCTTGCTCAGTATGATTTAATGTAGGGTTTTACTTGTTTTCAGCAAGTAGACAAAATGTGAGCGTTCTGGAATTTTTTGTTTCATTCTGTCCTCTCATCTACATATTCGATTTTTTATCATTCCCTGACTCCTGACTCGGGGTAACCCCTTAACTAGGTATACTTACAATTTACTAAGCGATACGATATTGCAGTTGTATTAGATATTTATTCATAAATCAAGCGTACTATGATAACCTTCTTTCCAAACCATTCGTATTGATAATAAGTAAAAAGCTAGCCAATTTCAAAGTAATTATTATGTGAGTTATGTAGGTATGCAATAATTTTGGTGATTGAGTGTATATAAGCAACCTTCATTATAAAGGAAATTAAAATATAAAAAGTATTTTTTATAGAATAAACAAATTTCAAAAACATTATTTAAACACGTCATCATGATACTTACACAATCATTATGATTCGTTCATTAATTTAATCGCTGGAAATCTGACTAATTTACAACACCTACATAATTTATAATGCCATACAGCCAGCCGAACTGAAGGTTAAAACGGTTACGACAAACATACGGATTTACACTAATTAAAATAAGAAAAATAAATGTGCATAGTGGTGTGGAAATCCCATAAAAAATCCTTTCAATTCCTAAGCAGTCACAACCACAACTTTGGAATCTTTAGCATGGCTGCGCTTAGCAATTTATTATTTCGTCTACAAATCATTGCCTGTGTACGTCATAAGATCATCTCACGTACAACGTAATCCTGAAGCTTGAACGCAAGCAATGTAAGTTCATACTTTATGGAAGTGAGCAATCAATTAAGGAAGATGGTGTGGTATTAGTATTTAAATTAATTAATTGAAACCTGATTGGAAATTAGTTTCAACACAAGGCAATTACAGGGTACGCCTAGTACACAATCAGCTATACAGCAAAAAAAGAAATTGACACCTCCCATTGCATTGATTTACAGATTGAATTCATTTTATTATGCTCCTTCATAAACGTTATAATCCTACCTTTAACCTTAAAATGATTTTATTTTTTTGCAGGTTTTATTCACCTGTACATAAGAGGATCATAATGATTTTTTGTTTATTCATAATTAGTAATTTGCCTCAATAGGCAACAGTGAAGCCAACTCGCAGTAACATCTAACTATACACAATTTCCAACAAACAACCATAAAGGTGTCTTTAAAAGACAGTCTTTTGTGTGCCCCTTTAACCAATTACAATAATTAACAAGCATGATTATGTCTTGGGTGTGAGAAACGCAATAAAAATGTAATAATTTTTTTATTTTAAATATTACACATTTTAGCCTGTTGTAACTGTTGTTGTATATCCCATATGAGATAAGAATTCCTTCTAATACCACCGGATGGATTGGATGAGTGTTTTTACTAGAAATAATACCACCGTTTCCTCTAATCAATCAAAGGATTGCAGAATACAAACACAGTTCACTTTTATGAATTATGAGGTATATTCTTCTGCTTAATATGGTAAATGATACACAAGAAAAACTGTACGTAGGAAATGAATATTAAGAAATATATTTAGTGTAAATGTTGAAAATCTAACCACTTTACTTATCATTTTAAGTATATTACGCATAAAAAAGTAAAATATTTATGTTGTATGTGAGAGCGAAACATCAGCAGAACAGAAGTCAGTTTGATGCTAACATAATTGTATGTACAACTAATTCTAACCCAACAACAACAAACAATACTATAAGAATGAAATGCATTTCCTCTCTACGATAATGTCATATCCTCTTACTACACAAATATTTCTCTGTTGTACCATTATATTAGCATGATGTGAGCATAAATCTATTTCAATTGTATCTGAAGACGGCCAAAAGTTCTTTGGCCTGAAAACTGGTTAATAATGTTGTAAAAAGTACTAACTGACTGCGTGCACTTTGCACTTAGTACGACTCTGTGTACCTGTGTACCTATTGTATCGTACTCGTATTGTACTTTACGTGGCTTATGGCAGCATTTAAAAAAGTTTTTCAAATTCTATACATTCAACATTATTCTAGTTATGTTATGATATGATTTGATGAATGCAGTATGATGATCATGATGAGCATCCCAATTCAATACGTATTATGCGCATGCGTACGCAAATTATAACTGCAATTTGTTTCTCTACATGGTTAATGGTATGCGTGCTTCCTACAAATAAGTTTTTGCATTATTTTTTTTTTGCAAATATTTCTTGAATCAATATTTTACTATTTTAGGTTGATTCATATGATTATCTTGAAACTTCACTTTTCGGTTTATAATAAATAATAATAAAACTACTTAAATGGATGGATATTGATGTAAATATTGCGTACCTATTAAACGTGATCCGATCCGTTCGATTTAAATGTAGCTATTCCAACAGCAGCACACTATTTACCACTTCCGTTTATATTTTATCTTTCCTTTTTATTGTTCCAACGAACCAACACACAATAAAAACAAAACTTTTTTCACACGAGCCTGACAATGCGCCACGTCAAAATTAATCAACGCAAGTGAATCCCATAAAAGCGTCGAATATTATGTTAAGATTTAAAAAATGAACTGACGCTGCTGTCAGTTATTCTTTACGGTGTTTACAATTCAGTTCAGTTAAGTATTTATACAGTATGCGTAGGCATGAAACACATTTAAAGGAATCAGTCCCCACAACAGTACCACGACGGCGTTCTTCCTCGTCGTGAAGCGGCAAGTACTCAACTAAATGGTTGTAGTAGTGCTGAGTAAAACTACTTCTCTCTATCCTCTACCAACTCAGGTGTAAGTCGTAAGTAGGCTCTCATATTAATAAATAACTATGATGATATGATGGTGGTGATTAGCATTGCATTAATGTCTGTCTGTATCTGTTGTATATATGAAATTTTACTGACTTTGCAACTAAAGGATATAAGAAATTAATATGAAAAGTGTTTAGCCATGTAGGTATGCATGCAATATGCATACATGGTATATATATGCTTTTATAATAAATAAAGGTAATCCTGAAAAAAGGCTAAAACTGCAGAACAGATTTCAATCATTGCATGATACACCTCTGTTCATTTACAATTACAAGCATATAATAGGTATAAAAAATCCTCTTATATGATTATTTTTGCATCTCCGCATAGTAAAAACTTGCTTCTATTTTTCGCATTTTATTTTTTTTGCTTTATATACTATATTTGTCTGTCTATGAGCGACATATGTGTACATAATATTATAATATTCAAAGATTGAAGCGTTTTTTTTTTCTCCTTTAATAATGTATTACTTACATGTTCAACGTTAACTTGTGTGTGCCAAGTATCCAATCCCATATACGACGATCTTTATTCCAAAAAATAATGTAAATGCAAGCAGGTATGGCAAACACCAACGCAGGATGTGATACCACGTAGCAAAATTGAGCGACGAACGGAAAGGAACTTATTATAAGTACTTATAACGTGTAGTTTTTTTGTGAGTTGTAAGTAATAAGTAGTAACAGTTGTTGTGTTATAGGAGGAGGAGGAGGAATGACAGGCAAAGTCATTGTTACATGGCAAGAGAGTGATGTTACCGATTCTCGTTCGTTGATGTTGTTGGAGGTGAGATGAGATTTGAATAAAACTGATGTTTATTGAGTTAGTAGAGATAACAATGTAAAACCTGTGATCTCTCTATAGTCTGTGGTAAAAGAGAGAGAACATTTATATCCTTACACATAATGTGTATTGTATATATTGCAAGATAATAATTATTATAATGAAAGAATCATATTGTTGGTAAAAAATATGGTATGTATATACACTCGCAGCACAGACAAATAATACTTTTATGTACTAAACAATTCACGCTTATTTGCGTTGATGCGCGAAGGAGAATCTAAAAACAATTCACCGATGTGAGGAAAGTGAAGAAGACGTGTGCTGTTGCAATAGTAGTGTGTCAGTGTCAGTGTTTGCCGAGGAATTATGCTGCCTTGATATAGGTATGCGTTTTGCAGAATGGCAGAATGTAATGTAGTAAAAAAAAAAACCTAAGCAAACTAAAAAGGGAGTAAAGAGCTCCCTTCGGGTTTGCTGTTATAAAGGAAAATTGTACAACAGCACACAGAGATCAAGGCAACAAGAAGGGGAGAGAATAGAAAATACAGCGGAAACCTGTTTGCTTTTTACTTACAGAGATTCATTGCCCATGTCTAGAAATGCATATGTATGTACTCACAAGTAGAGTAAAACAATATTTTTCCCTATATAGGTAGGTATCTGTGCATGTGCATCCTATGGGAATGGTTATGTTGGCTTACATTGCAGGAAAGAGTTGTTTTTTTGTTGTTGAAGGTTTAACAGGTTACAAGTGATACATTCACCTGTTGTGTGCTTGCGGTGCGGTGATGTGGTACAAATATGTCTCCTCTTACATTTTGGGTTCCATTTTTTACCTGTTATTGTAAACTTTTCGATAAATAAAAAAAAATTACGATTTTAATAATGATCAATGATCATTTATCATTTATGCCAATGTGGGGACCATATTTTGCAAATGTCACAAGAGGGCTGCTTAGAAGATGAAACCATATGTCACAATAGCCATGAAAAAGATATAATTGAACTGTGAAGTAAATGGTGAAGCATCAACAAAAAAAAGATATTCATTCCTACTTAAATGGGAATCATATACATCTCTGAAATACATCTCTCTCTCTCTCTCTCTTTGAAGTATATTATTATCACATCATAAAATGTGTGCCTACGATTGAAATTGCACGTTGCACTTTTTTTTTGCACGTATCCCTTTGTACAACATACTACACACACACACACATGGCTGAAGTCAAGTTCATAACTGACCTCATGCGCTATACCTATGATATGGTTATCTACGTTAGGCGGAAATGCCTACAAATATCAAAATTAGGTTCCTCATGCTTCGTCTACGTGACACGTATGGCGCATACAAAATTTGCTACATTTTAGAAGTTGTATACAAGTAAGTGTACATGTGTAAAAGTAACAATTACAAACTAGGAATAATAATTTTTACAAGTAAAAATGTCCATTAGTTAAGTTTACAACTGTATAAAAACAATATTTAAAAAAAAAATGAATATGCATTACAGATTACGACTTTTAAGCGCTATTTTCCCCTATAATATAGACACAATGCATTTTTTAAAAAGATTTTGCTGAAAAATTAGAGAGTGCAGAGTATGCACAAAGACAAAATGCATGAAATAATATTGGTGTGAGCGATGA
>JAHZNC010001545.1:0-34000 GCA_027744095.1 Zhuqinia jingwanae
ATTGTTTGCTCATTTTAAATTTTCTTATCAATTATTGTAACGCGGTTTTTTTCATGTTGCCCTCTTCTTTGTGCAGTCTTTTTTTGCTACTGATTCCTTTGCAATTATAATCATAGTAATCAATCATTATCTAGCTTTACATACTGCCAGAAAAAGAGAATAATTTGAAGGAAAAAACAACGTAAGATGCATGCAGGTTGTACATGTGTTTGTGTTTCGCCATTGCCGCATGAAAACAGCTCATCGTAATAAAAAGTTATTAGTAATAAGTAGGTACTTGTACAGCCACAAAACGAATCAAATAGTGATGTAATCGAAGATAATTACCCGAAGAGATCATTTGTAATTTATCATACAAAGTACAAAGTGTGTAATATATTTTCTTCTTTGCGAATACTGTAAAAAAAATTGAAGGGAAGAGGCAGGTTGCAGGTTATGTAGGTAGGTAGGTAGGTAGTGATTTAGAAATAACAGCAATTTAACAAGTGCACCATGCATCTTAAATTCAGCAAACAGAGAGTGGGCAAAAAAAGCATACCGACTTGTGCACCTTTTTATAGTACACACACGCTTACTTTACAGTTTTTGTTTTGGCCCAAAATATTCACATAGCCATGTAACAATGTGTGTTACATGCATGTGTACATCCACGTCAATGCGTATGCAATAATCCTACAATAAAATGTATTTTGTTGTAAAATGATAAATAGGTACATAATTTTATGTTTTCAAAAAAGTTCAGTTTGTTGCATAGTTCATTTATCACGACCAAACTGTAAGCTAAATCTAGTAGAAAAAAAAGAGAATAAATATTAGATATTCTCTTCCAAAATTTCATGTGACGAACAAGAATTTTTTTTTTTAACAAAAAATATAATAATGTGTTTAATAAGAACATTTATGCAGTTGTACATTATATACTACATATACATATGTAGCCCATTATAAATATATGTGTGTACATCCTCATCGTGAAAGAGAAAAAAAAATTATAATCATAATAATAATAATAATAATAAATGTGATATTTTATCTGCAATTTTAATCTCCATTTCTTCATGATTTGCGCTCTATTCATGATTGTTGTACACATGCATATAATATTGTAAATGCACAATGCACGCATAATCATCATCAACCATACAACATCATCGTCATGCTTTTCAAATGAAAAGGAACAATTCAAAATATATAATAAAAAACGCGTGTAGTAGTAGTGATGTGTATTATATATGCTTTTATATTATACTCAATTCGGCTTTCATTGTTTGAACTGCTATGTGAGTGTGTACCTGAGCAAAAGAAGTCTAGATAGAGATGAAGGAGGAGGAGGCAAAGAGGTGATTTCAAAAAGAGAAGAGGAGGACAGGGAACAGAACAAGAAAATAGCAAAGAGCACGGCTAAAAAAAGTCAAAAAAGAAGAAGAAGAATATTGTCACGACTTTCTTCGCTCTCATCTTCAGTTTGTTGCTTTGCTGACTGACTGAAGAATAAGAAGACGAAGATTGCACTTTTATTATAATGGACTTTTTACATACATTGAAAAAAAAATCATGAATATAATACGAAAGACGAGACTATTCACTGATTATTATAATTTTTTTTGTCTAGGTAGATACACACACAAGACATTATTTATACATATAGGCATTTTTTTTGATTCACAGAAAATGCATTTTAACTTTTCAAATGAAAACGACAAGAAGGATTTCAATTTAAAATGCGTTTTTTTCTTCTTCTTCTTCTTTGTTGCTTTTGATCACGGCGCATTATTGTATGTGTGTGTGTGTGCGCGCGTTTTGCTTCTTCTTATTCTTCTTTAGTTCGTTGCATTATTATGAAACGATGAGAATGTCAATGTGGCACTTGTTATTAATATTTATAATACGACTTTAGAAGAAAAGCTGACTGAGATAGAGAGAGAGAAACGGTAATGTACCTTTTTAACTGTTTGAGTAAGCATCAAAGCAAAAAATATATATATACATGTATAAATTTTTTCTCCGTTTCTACTGCTGCTGCTGCATCTTCTTCCTTTCATTTTTGTTAAAGACTACTATTGACTATACTAACAACAAGCGACGGTGGTGGAAGATTCGAAGTGGAATAGATTTTTTAAGAGCCAGGAGGACGCATAACATAGCACACACAGCGCAGAAGAAGAAGAAGATGTGATGTGATTTGTGATCGAGATAAGATAATCGTTTGGAAAAAAAGAGGATGACGATGATGGTGTGTGTGTGTGTGTGTGCTGTTGTTGGTGGTGCGGTGCATGAATGCATATTGAGCAAACTGCGAGCTATTATACAGCAGCAGCAGATGAGCAAGAATGGAAGAGGACAGAAAAAATATAAGATGAATATTAATATTATGCCATACCACTGTGTTCAATGTAGCAAGAGAGAGAGAGAGAGAGAGAACAAGAAGTGTATATAAAACTCTCTCTCTCCGCTTTTTGCCTGAGAAAAAAAATTACTGTTTACTTTGTCTTCTTTTAAAGAACAAGTCGTGTTGTAATAAAAACGAAGACGACGAACCAGACCAGCAACAGAAAAAAGACAATTTTCTTTGGTTGCAAACTTCTTTTCATAATTTTTTTTACTGCTACAAAACAACACACACACATACAACGTCTTATATATAATATGCCATTTAAAAAAGCCAATAATACAGAAATAATACGTAATAACATGTAATAAATGCAGCATGAGTGTAAAAAAGGTGGCTTATTATTATGTAAGAACAAGAAATAGAATTTACATTTTATTTGAAAATGTTTGCTAAAATAAAAAAAGTGCATTTTCTACTTTATGTATCTGTGCACTTGTTTTGTGCATGTTTTCATATAATAATAAGCATGTGCATTATCATTACATATATCCATATTACGTTGTATGAATTTAAAACAAAAGCAAAATGTAGAGAGAAGTGGTAAAGGATTTTATTATTATTATTATTATTATTTTTTAAATAAAGAAGGAATTTTTGGCTGGTTGGTTGGTATACACATATGTTGAGTTTTTGAGATGGTGGTAAATCGTTGTGTTATGTATGTCTGTTGTTACTATTGTTAGTAGAGTTGTTTTTATATTTGAAAAGTGTAATCATCTCGGTAGCTGAAGCGAAGAAGAATGAAGAATAAGAAGAAGAAGGAAAAAAAGAAACAAAAGTTGTGTAGTAGCAGAAGAGTTAAGTCTATGAGCTCTCGTATATAAAAAGAGAAGAAAGAATTAAAAAGGACACAAAAACACACCTGAGAACAAAAAAAAATCAAAAAGAAAACAAGTACATCCTCATCCTCATCAACAGCTTTTCTTGACTATGACTTTTTCTCTTATTGTGTGTGTTTTTATTTATTTATTTCACAGTAACAAACTGTATGGGTGAGCAAAAGCAGCAACAAAAAATGCTGCTGCTTCTGATGATGATGATGATGATTAGTTATTATTAAATACAGAGAATAACACACACAATGGTACAAGTTGATGGTATATAAAGGAAAAAAAATTGTGTACAACAAGTATACTAACAACTAATATACCTACGTACACACTGCACATACCATCGCACAAAACCGCACAATGATATTATTCTCACTCTACACCATCAACACCAAAATAACAAGCAATTTTTTTCTTCAAAATATAAAAAAGTCTTTTCAAATCAAGAAATTTTTTTTTACAACAAATTCTTCTATTTTCAATGAATATTGCCCGCTATTGAAATTTTCTCTCTATTTTACTTCCTAAATAATAATGCAAACATACACAATATTATGTAATGATAATGTTACTACAATACGTATACTTATTTTTTGTCTTGCATTTTTTTTACATTGACAAAAACAAACATTCTTAGTATTTTGTTTTTCTGCTTTATTGTGAAAGGAGCTGAATAAAGAGTATAGTAGTCATTTTAGAGAAGAGCAGACAGGCAGATGAAGAGAGACAGTGTAATGTCACATTTTTAGAAATTCCATGGAAGGAAGCATCTGTATCCGATTTGTTGTAGTACACAAACACAAGCAAAACTTTTAAGCGTGTAGTAGTGACTGACATAACGTCGTTTGTGTACTTTTGTGATGTTTACGCAGAATTTATTACGTGAAACGATGCTGTATACAAAAGTATATATAGCAATAAATGTATGTAGGTATGTGATCAGGATGATGATGATGATGTGGATGTTGATGATGGTGACTCACAAAAAGCATCAAAAACCTAAAGAATGAGAAAAGGCTGAAAAGAAGGGGGAAAAGGAGGAAGACTATACACAAAAATGACGACGACGATGATGATGATGATGAACAGGCAGGCATCCTCTATGAATGCGGTAATGTGCGTCGCGTCGCATAGAGCGAGAGAGAGATGTGATGTGATGTACTATAATGTTCTTTTGCTCAGAGCAAAAGAGAGGCAGAAGAGGAGGCTGTTTTTTTGTGAGTGGTGGTGGTGTATTGCCATCCTCTCGTATCTGACTTGCCATCAGTTGCTCGCTTATATCCTATCAGTTGATGGAATCTGCATCACCCGTACAATCTCTCTCTTCTCTTCGTCTCCTGTGTAGTTCATACGCTTGTAACTGCTAGAAATTTTTTTTTGCTTGTGTGCTCTTCTCTGCTGCTCACCACATCATCGTCAAAATACAAAAGAGAATTGAAAGGAGCAGATGAGGAGTGTGGAATCAAGTGAGGAGGGGACTCGGAAAACATACACTAGACAAGAAGAGCAGAGCAAGCTTATTATGCAGAGCAACAGAGAAGCATATCGCTGTACTATATGGCAATATTGTTGCAGAGTTGCAGAGGGGCTTTTCTCGTTTGTTAGATACAATACAAAAAATAATAATTTGTGAGGAGGAGGAGGACGATGCTATGTGACGATGATGATGATGATGATTACAAACGACGATGCATATAGAATAGTAGAACGTGGCCATGCGTCAAATGTATATGTAACGCACATATAAAAAGTTTTTGACACAAAGTTTTTTTTTGTCTATTTTCTTTTCTCTTTACAATTATTTCAAAAATGATTTGTGTAAGTTTTGTGTTTACCTATTTCTAATTTTATAAGTTGCTATTTGAGCCTTTTCCTTACTAAATAACCAATGAAATTATTATCATTATTATAACTATTATGTTTTAGCTATGTGTACTTTGTGTTATCTATACGGGAAGTGGAAACAATGTATGAGTTTGGTAGTATGTTTACACTCTTCCTACAAAGCGGGGAGAAATGCAGAAAAAACGATTATCACAATTATTTTCTCATAAGACTACCATATAATCATGTTAGTTTACACTTTGCGAGCACAATGGAATTTGTACTGCTATATATATTGCTGCTATCATTATTGTTATTATTGCTACCTACCTTTCTCTCGCTCTCGCATCAAGAACAACGACACGGCAATAATTATTGGATTGAAGTGGAAGGCAATATTATTATTATTTTTTGCTTGCATAGACGAGCTCTTGCAGAATAAGAAATTATATTGTACTTTTCATCAGAAGCTTTTAAAAATATTTCTTTTCGCTCTCTCTCTCTCTCTGTAATCACAGGTGTATACGTAACTATTTATGTACATTATATGCATACTTCATTGGCATTTAATAGTTGAACCTGAGCAAGCGGCAAAAAAAGAGGGACATATATTATTAGTAGTCCACCACCACCACATGTCCGGGTGTACTATTTACTACTTATGTATGCATATTATGTGTTATGTGTGTGTGTACTTCTTTAAACAAAAGCAAACATGAAATTAGAGCTCTGTGTGTATAGTTTATAGTGGTGTGTGCTCACAAATAATCAGTCAGCCAAAACTTGGCTATATTTCGTACATTTTTTTCCTTTATATTTCTTATTTGCATATATGTATTTGCACTTGTCCGAGCAAAGAGAACTTCTTTCTATAGCTAACCAAGCAAATTGTGCTCAGTTGTTTAGCTTTAAAAAAAAATTTGTGCGGCAGTTTTTTTTATGTTCTTCCAACTTATCATTTATTCTAGCGGCAAGGTAAGGTATATGCACAATACACATACTCTACACACTGTACACAATGCTCTCCCGTGAATTGGATTGCATGCATCATATTTTGCATGGTGGACACAACACGGGACACGGACAGACGTTTTAATACACGTCATTATTCATTTTTATGTGTGGTCCAACATATATGGTGTAGAATGTGCATGCACAAACATACTTTACGTAGAGTATTTTATGTAGTTTCTCAGTAGAAGTAACTCAACCGGGAAAAAAGTATATGGTTGGCTCTTCGGATAAATAAAAAAGGGATATGGATGGACAGACAAAATAATTACGTATAATATTCTAAGCTGGTTACTTACAAGGGCTATTAATGATGATGATGATGATGGTTGGGTGGAATTGAAGCACACACGGAATCAAAATGACAGGGTCAAAGTTTCCATTTTTTGGTTTTCCGATTAGATATTTAAAAAATCTATATTATACTTATTTCGTATAAAATCTACTTTGTAACAAAAACAACAAATAATATTTTTGTCTTTTTTTTTGTCCCATTCCCTATATTTTCGTAGGAGAAGAGGAAGGAAAAAGGGTATCATTGTGTGTCATCAGGTCTCCTTGTGTGTGTATATGTATATATTATATGGTTGCATTATATATTCTTCTAATAAGCCATACAAGGTAAAATACATGTAACAAACAACGTGATACATAATATCTGATGGAATAATCTGCAAAAAAATGGTATACTAGAATAATAAGTAGTAGTAGTAGTAGCAATATATCAGTTCCACTTGGGCTTCCATCTATGGCAAGGTCGATACTTGAGGATGATAGCAACATCAATAGCACAAAAAACGATGGATAGAATGATGATATATATAAAACCTGAGTACATGGTGGTTAATAAAAAAAAGCGATATGATAATAAACTACTATGCACCTATGCAGCATAATGTGTTGACTAGTATGAAATATAGGGGCGATATGCAATACCGTAAAAATCAAGATATTTTATTCCACCTTCTCTTTCCCAAATCATTTTCTCATTCATATTTAAAAGTTGAATTTTAAAAAGTTTATCATGTCATGTCATCCAAGAAAAAAAGTTTGGATCGGTTGGTTGGGTTTATTGGGTTGAAGCATAGAATAATTTAAAAGGTTATTATTATATATTTTTTTTTGCAATTGCAACCAGGTTGGTAGATTGAAAGGATTGAAGCCATGTTTCCTCACCAGAAGCTTCACTGATTGCGAATGTTAAAAACGCCTTGTTCATGTTTTAGAGAAAATGAAGAAGGCGTATTTCTTGTCTAGTTCTGGGGAAATTTGATGCGTATATATAGTATGCACCATGTATTTCTGTTGTTATTATTACATAACTCACATAATAATTCTATTGTTATACGAAAATGATGATAAGAGTCACAAGAAGAGATACCTGAAGAGAAAGAAAATTTTAGTTGTAGAATATTTTTTCCCCTATTTTGCTGAGAGTCAATAACAGAAATTCATAAAAATGCACATAATAAAACACAAGCTTACTATATATAAAGCAGGAAAATAGTAATTAGCAGATTGATAACAGAATATGGACTCACACACACGATAAGATTTTATTTTATTTTTTGCATTTTATTAAACAAACGGGTAATTCCAGCATTCATACATGTATAGGTAATCAAGTAAAACATATACAGCATCGAAAAGGGATTAGTAGAGAAAATATGTGAGTACGATTGCCTAAAAAGATTAAAAGCTACAAAAAAAGAAGATATGTATGAATAGAATGGAAATTGAAACGGAGTGAGTGTAATAAAGTCCAGAACAGCAAACGGATACGCAAAAGTTCTCATCTGACTCTCTCGGTGTTTCATTATTAAGATAACACCACACAAACTGCAAATGCTCTTATCACATTTTTTTTATTTATCTGTTTTTTTATTTTAAATTTAAACTTCTTGGCGATCATGAGGACGAGATAATATTTAAAAAAGGAAGTCAGTAGTACCACAACAAGCTTTCCTGAGATTTGAGTCATCATCATCATCATCATCACACAAAACACATGACTTTATACCTTGTTGAGCACCAGCCTGTGATGGGAGCTTAGAAAAAAATATATTTCATTCACTATTTCGTAATAATAATAATGATGGTAAAGATACCATCATCATCCTCATATCATCTTGGTTGGTTGTCGTTTTCATTCATAAATTCGACTCATAAAGACAAAGAGAAGGAAAAACACATAAAAAATTACTACCCAGCATTTTTATTTTATTTTTTGAGAAATTGATAAAAAGTTGGTTAATTGCTTGTGTTTATGTTCTTTTAACCATGTAATATGTATGGTCTATCAAACTGGAGAAACGGCGCAATGTCAATTTTTTTTAATGATGTGATGTGGTGGTGGTATATAAAACGTAATGAAATGACTACCATGACGTGTTTGTACATATGATGTGTGCATGAAAGGTGGCTGTTACAAAGTCGGCAGAGCACCCAAGGACTGCCTAAAGGCATCATCAATGTCATCGCTAAATCTTTTTTTCCTCACAGTCAGTCTCATAAGCAAGCAAAAGAGCTTAATTATTTGATCTCGCGTGAATTTTTATAAAAATAATGCCAGGGAAGCGGCATTGTAAAAAAAAAGAATTTACTTTGTTAATACTGATACTACGTGTGTATCTAATGTACTACCTATCTTAAGTGTGTATACATGTACCTCTACCACCACATGGTTCGGCATCGGCAAATAAAACCAACTAAAAGTTAAGATATGGTTTTAATTGTGTGTGCGAGCAAGCACCCACGCACATAACACCTATAATTAACAATAAAAAAATATTGTTTTCCCATTTTTCACAACAACAACAAAATATTTATTCTCATAAAAAAATGTATGCGCAGTGCCAATAAAATTTAGACAAGAAGAGGAAATATATAATATAATTGGATTGTAAAAAATAGTATGTATGAATAATATATCATGTGCACAAATAGGTAATATCCATAATATCTTTTCTGGAAAAATTAAAACATTTGACATAAAATGTATGTAGCTATATGTACGAACGTGATCATAAATGTTTTTGTCCGTGGTCTCTGTGCAAAAAAAAATATATATGAAAAGGTGGTCGAATTTTTATTATTTTTACCTACTTTGCGGTTAAAAATTGAAATTGGTTGCAAGTAGTATGCCATTTCCAATTAGTGTTGTTATGTATAAATGAATGGCCAACAGGTACTTTGGTTGTAGGAGTATACAGATATATATAATATGTAGGTAAGTAATAAGTAATGGTAGTACGGTGGTCACACAAATATACATATGTATATTGTATAGAAAAGAGGAAAAGAGCATGCCAGATTTTTCTAGGAGATTAGCCTCATATCTAAATCTAGACAAGATTATTATAACACACACGAGTTGCTAATTACAGGTAGCAAGAAGAAATAGAAAGGTAGAGAGGTTTAGAGAGAAGCAGCAGCGCACAAACAGTAGCCAGAAGCGCTCGTTATACCAGCAGCAGCTTCCAGAGAGTAAGAGTCCAGTCAGTAGTAGTTCAACTACCTATTTTGGTATTGCACTCTCCAACTCTCTCTCTCTTTCTAGTTTCTAGAAGCTATCCACCACCACCAGTAGAATGGAATGGATGGATGGATTTGAGGATTAAAATGAATGTCTTATTTCAAATGATTATCTAAAACTGCCTTCTTGTACGATTTTTCTTTAATGGGCAATAAAAAAAAACTGGCTCACTCTCCAACATTTTTTCTCTCTCCATCCATCTTCTTTCTGTCTCTTACTGGAAACCATATGCCATGCACAAACTAATGGACAAAGTTTACATACTGCATTGCTAAATGCGGTACACGTACATATTATGTACGTACGTACGTACACACATGGATGGCCGTACGTACGTCAGTTAAGACTTGGCTTGAGATAATATTGTTTGGCAAGTGCACAAGGTCGTTCATTCCATAGTAATGGTTCGTGTATATGCAAGTATATCCGTTCCAGTTGGTCGCACAACATAGCACAAACCACCACCAAAAAGCATCATTGCAACGAATAATTTATATTTTGGAGTTAGAATGTCAGCCTTGTTGGCTTCTTTGTTACAGCGTTTTTGTCCAAAAAAAAATATCTCCAAAAAACGAGAGAGAGAGAGAGAAAAACAAGCAGTTATAGCTAAAGAGAGTGGTAGGGAGGATGATGATGCTGGATGCCTCCTCCTCCACCACCACCACCACCAACTCGCAATATTGCATGCATTTTGTTTAGAATATTTGTGGCACATAAGCAACGAAGCGTGCAACCGCGGCGAACTGCTATGTTGTTGTATGTTTAAACATTAAATTTTTATATATATTTAAGCTGTGTAGCAAGTAGCAATTCTCCTCCAAAAAAACCATGAAGACTGCTTCTGATACTGATACTCCACAATGATAATAAAATATCGTACAATAATAACAATATTAGTTTTATGTGGGATGCATGGAAAATGGGACCTTTTCTGATGATCACGATGATGATGCTGCTGCTGCTGCTGCTGCTTGTGCTGCATGCCAAGCTATTAATGATGTTGTTGTGGTGTTGTGTGTTGTTTGGAAAGACTAGTTGAACATCATCAGCAGAAAGAAGAGAAGAGAGAGAGAGGAGGGAGAGAACTGAATATAATATTTTAATGATATCACGCTCAACACCATTAATTAGCTTCACAGAGAGAAAGATGAGCGGAAAACGCAATATCAGCAAGTATGGTAGAAAAGAGTAGATGCGCGCTTGTTTTTTTTCTTCTCTAGAGACCCATTCAATTTTCAACGTTTGCCCATTTCATGCTCAAAAGCTCAAGTCAAAAAGCTCATTTTTGCATCTTTTTTTGTCTCAATTTTTCTAATGAACAAACTGCATGGTCTGGTGGAGGTGGTATTTTTTGGCTGATATTGTTTATTATTGTGCTACTGCTTTTTTTGCCATGAGAAAAGATGTTTTCTGGAATTCCGGTTTTCTATTTAAATTACAGAATTAGCTCATCTTGAATGCATTAATGCAATATGATGCGCAGTGTACGTCATTAAGCATCCTCCTCACAACAAAAGTCTTTTATGAATGTACCTGATTGTGTGTGTGTGTGTGTGTGTGTGTGAGAAATATTAAGAATGGGAGAAATAGACAGCAACACAGCAACAATATAAAAAATATATATAAAGTTGTGAATGAGTTTTCTTGTCGAACAAGTAAAACATGGGATGTTGTTGATATGACTTGACTTGATTCAGCTTCTGTAATAATAATTCCTTATAAAATTCTAAAAAATGACTATTATTTTATTGTATCATAGACAAACTTAAAACACAGAAAACATCGTTATTATTATGACTACCTCCACTTTCAATTAGAGCTACTACATTCGTATAAACAAGTAGTTATATGAACATAACTAACAAACCCATCTGCCAATATACATAATAAGATATAACATGTATCAAGTATATGCCTAAATATACCTAAATATTTAAGACAAGTTTTTTATTCAAAAGATGTGTGAACTTTTTTCTTCTCTCCGCTCCTCGTTTCCAGAATCTTGGAATCTGGAGTGGCCAGAGTTTCCCATCAGCAGAATATTATTGGAGTTTTTATCTCTCTTACTCTCCCATTCGTCTTTATTTCTTGTTCTCCAAAAAATAACATCATCATATATTATTATTTACCTAAAAATATTTTTATCTAGTTTGTAAAAAAAAATTACAAATAATAATAAATAATAATGTAGTTTGTAAGCAGCAAAGAGCATATAATATTATATATACTTATGCATTTGATTTGATGGACATTTTAGTTCTGCTGCGCACGTTGCAGTCTTGCACAGAAGCTAATTTAGTGCAAAAAAAGTAAAATATTATTTGAGTTTTTATTGTTTTTGTATTTTTTTTTCTTGTGAGAGCGTCCCATGAAAAAAGTACCTTTTTTATTTGTTTTATTATCATCGAATCATGGATAATGATATTATCTCTCTGAAATAAATAGGCTGCTTGGTAATAAACTTGACTTTGTACACACACATTATTATGCACAAAAATTCACAACAAATATCAATTGAAGTTAGTTAGTCAGTCAGTCAAAATAGCTAGTTTTTTTTATACTCAAGCTAACAACTATGTATGGCATACATATATGATTATTTTTATTATAACATCCGAGTACTAGTAGACCATGTAATTTCTATTTTAGTTACACAGAGAGACAAGTAGTTTTACATGGATATATGGACAAAGGTTGTTTTATGTATGTATAACCATGTATAATATCCATGTATAATCACAAATCAGCCATTAAAATTATAAAAAGGAGCGAATCAAATCACACATATTCATTTGCATTTTTATTGTGTTCCAGCGTCCTGGTAAGTAGTTTAATAGCGAGAAAGAAACAAATACTTAAAATGCGTATAACTTTTAAATGATGAAATGGGGAGGGGAAATATATTAAAAAAACAGGGGAATATTTTGGTATGTGAAATGCATAAGTTTTTATTGAGAGAAAAAAAAATGTAGCACAAATCGGCATGATAGAGGACTCATGTCGCTCCAGTTTTTATTTTGTTAAAGACTTGACGGCGTGCTTTACAGAAGTAGTCATACAATTTTATATTTTTATTTTTCCTCCGAGTGTGTGTATGTGTGTGTCCCAAAGACTCACTTTCAACAGAGTATGCTGCTGTTTGTTATGTTGTATATAAGAGTGAGTCAAATGCTTTAAAACTCTTTAGTACAATGAGTGAATACCTAAATATTTATAAAAAAAAATAAAATATGTTGGATTGCATTTTATTTCTTCTTGGTTCAAATCAAATGGGACTTGAGCACGCATAATAATAATAATAATCCAACAAAGCAGTGGGGTTATACACAACAACTACTTAGCTAAAAACTCTTTGTTAGTTTTATGTAGCAAAAAGCATCATGGCATGGCATGCTGATGCCTATGATGATGATGATGATGGGCTCGTGTTTATTTTTCTGAATACTGTATTCATTTTTTTTTAAACTGTCTCATTTGAGTGGGTATATATGTATGTTTTTGTTGAGGGTATATGAATGTATGGATGGATAGGGATAACTATGACCATGATGATGATGGCTCTCTGAAGTGAAACATATGCTTTTCATTCCATTTCATGTACTCTTTTCATTATTGTCCCATCGTGACAGAACATGCAAGCCTTCTCTCTCTCTCTCTCTCTCTCTCTCTCTGTGTACTCTAGAAAAACTATTCAACTTGAAAATGAATTAGTGACTCAGGCCAGACCAGGAAGGTGTAGGTACAGCAAAAAAAAGGGGAAGCAATTTTTAAGGTAAAAAAATCATCGTCATTATCATCATCATCAGAGAGAACAGAGAAATACTTAGGCATGGCGTTGAGGGAGAGAGAGAAACACACACCAAAAAAAGCAAAAGTGGAGTTTTGTTGATGTCCTTGTGTTGGTATATTTATGTGTGCGTTGTTACAATGCAAGTTTTTTTTAAAGCAGGTATACATATGCATGTAGTAGGTAGGTAGGTGTATTACTTTTTTTTGGTTCCATGATAGGATCCATTTTCGTCCCGGCTGGAAGCCCATTCACAATAATCGAGTGGCTTTTGTAATGTCCTCTCTCCTTCTTATTATTATTCAGCAAATATGTATACAAAAAATAGGTGGATGTGTAAAGTAAATGTCGCTCTCTTCTCTCCTCTTCTTGTAAAAAAAAGAAACTGCTTGTTATATTATGTATTATGTCGTATGACGCGACGATGTGATGTAGTATGCATAATATTATTATGGGCTCGCTCCCCTTTTGTTACCATTGTGTCCGTTATACATTTTTTTTACCTGTGTGTGTGTGTGCAACAATAAACATCATGGTTTGCTTGCTGCTGCTTATTGAGGAGTAAAGTCGGATTGTGAATGTATGCGCTCCAGCCAGCAGCAGCAGCAGCAGCAGCATGGCTTAGCAGGAGGATAATCTATTCCTCCTTTCAACATTTTTTCTTGTTTGGCACTGCACTTACTACCACACAACCTTAAAAACCCAACCCAAGCTTTTTTTTATTATTATTATTATGGATTTTTGCTACTGTTGTTGTACAAATAAAATGCGTGAGTAAAATACACAATATGTATATATATGTGTTTGGTTTGTACATGTTTGTATGTATGGTTGTATATAGTGTATTGCCCACTTAAAATGACATTCGACTATGTGTCCCAGACATACAGACAGACAGCAACAAAAAGTACTAAAAAGGGAGACAAATCGGGAGATTACTTGTAGGCTTATGTGTATTTATGATGATAGTAGCAAGTATGATACAATATTTTTTTACAAATAATGAAATGCTCGAATTCACAATTTTTTGCTTGATTGATTTGAAAAAATTGTTCCTCGTGATAAGTAGATGAGACGTAATACACATTAAATTAAAATCAAATAAGATTTTGGGAGTATATGACATAATTTTTTTTACAAATAATGAAATGCTCGAATTCACAATTTTTTGCTTGATTGATTTGAAAAAATTGTTCCTCGTGATAAGTAGATGAGACGTAATACACATTAAATTCAAATCAAATAAGATTTTGGGAGTTATTTGTATAAATGAAAAATGCTAAGATGAATAAACTGTAGTTTTGTAGCTGACGGACGATAATAAGATAAAATGTGTGTGATTGTACAAGTGTTCAACTGTGTGGAATAAGGAGCTAAATGAAAAAGAAAAATTATAAGGGTTTTTGTCGCATTAAAAAATAAACGTGCAAAAAACCCCAATCGCACCATATCCATATATCCTGTTTTTAGTTTGGTAAGTTTTTATGCAAACATCCTCTCTGGATCTCCAAGTGTTGAGCAGTTGTACCACGGATCTTTGTCGCATTATCACAATTTAAGAGGAATTTTTAGCGTTATGTTCCAGTAAACTGCTGTTGCTGTTTTATAAAGCAAGCGACTTTATTTCTTAAATTCGTTTGTTGAAAGTATCCACTTATTTTGGTAATTTTCTTTGTTGTTCTCGTTCTATATTCTTTTATAAAAAAAGGTTCTTAAGTGTGAGACTTTAAAAAAATGTATATATGTACGTATATATTTAGAAATGTAAGCAAAAGGAAGAAGCATTTAGGAAAAGAAAAATTTTGTAATAGAAAATGGGTAACAACCAAACTCATCTTAAAGACGGAGACAAAACGCATTAGCACACTCACTTACAATCACACACAGAGGAAAAAAAAGAGAAGCAAAAAAAATATTCTTATTCCGGATGAGTAAGCAATTTCCCATTTTCTCCTTCGCTGCTACACACTCTCGCAGAGATAGATCCATGGTAGAAGACGATGGTGGTAAATAGTGATGATGAGGATGGCCAGCTTCTTGTGAAATAAATATATCTACTCTACTTTACTCCCCCCTTTTCATTTACTGCCACTACTGCTGTAGTTATAATGTGCTCTATAAAATGACTACTCCTCCGTGGCCATTATTCCAATTCGAATAGACAAAATGGGAAATGAGATGAGCTTCTTATGAAATTACTTCACATTTAACAAAAAGGAGAAGTGAGGGTGGTGGAGTGGAGAGAATAAGGAAGGACATGATGCGATGCGATGAGAATAAAAGTAACAGTGAAAATAAATGGGATATTGGTCTTCCTCTCTTTCTGTCTCTCTCTCTTCTTCGTTTTTTTGGTCCCCTTTCTCACAAAGCGTTTTTGCTCTGATTCTGATTCTTCCTTGTGTTTAGAGAGAGAGAAGGAAATGAAATGACAATTGTGATTTTGGTCCCTCTCTTTCTCCCTCCATTTACTTTTGCTCTCTTGTTCTTGTTGTTCCTTCATTTTGACTTTTAATGGGAGCATTTAGACAATCGATTTTGGAGCTTCACATCGTCGTCCTCATCATCATCATCAACTATTATGACTTCTCTCTAGAAAACAAACATAGTCAAAGTTGCAGATATAGAGTTCCACTTGTCTTTAGTATACTATTACGGAGTTAACAATCCAGCAGATTTTCTAGATTTCCAAACAAAGCAGCAGTGTAGTAGAATAAAACTAACAGCTATTATACGACATACCGGAATGATGATAATGATGATGATACGTCGTAGTACATACTATAGCTTGTGATAGTAGTAGTAGTAGTAGTAGTAGTTGTATTAATAGTGATACCAGCCCCTCCTCATCGTTTTCACCAAACAACTACTACTATACCACCATTATTATCAGACGCTGTATATTCTTTACACTTTTGTGTGTGCGACCAGTATACCGACACGGTCGATTTTTGTCTCCCTCTTTTCTCCTCTCTTCAAAATGTAATCTCTGACTCAGCACAAGTAAGTAGCAGGGAGTAAAACGCAACGGTCGTTTTTCACAACAAGAGCAAGAGAGTGAGAGTGAAAGAGCACCAGATAGAGAGAAAATTTGGAGAAGAGCACGTTCGCTCTCTCTCTCTATTTCTGGCTGTGTAGTATCTCCAGCACAAAGATAATCCATACATACCTACTTATATGGGTAGTCAAAGTTAGGCCATGGCAATGTATAAGCATTCATGTTTGCATGCCTCCTTTTCTTTTCCCATCCATCCATCCACCACGATATAACCACCGACCGGCGCATTCCCGTATTTTCTCTCTTTCTTCTCTCTCCGTCCCTTGCCGAACCACCGAAAGAATTTTCTTCCCTTCTCTGAACACACATGCACACACGCTCTCACATCTCCCAACAAAAACCCTACAAAGCTTATCTCACGTACGACAAGCAAAAGCTATAGAGATGCATTTTGAAAACGCGCTTCTTCTTCTTCATCGTACTTTATACAAAATTTCATGATTCCTTTTGTGGGAAATCTCATCTTTTTGCTTCTCTCTCTCTCTCCCTTCATCTCTTGAAAAAAAAAGCCATGCATAGCATCACACATCGCATCCCATCTCCTCTTCATCACACCAAACACACACACATATTAACCATATATATCTAAACATTCTATTCATGCTACCATCCGATAAAAACTCCCCTTCTCCACATCAGGACGACAAGTTTTGAAATAAATGGAAAATTTTCTCCCCTCTTACATTTTATCTCACTACCTTTTTTTTTCTCTCTCTCTCTCTCTCACTATGTTTGTCTCTTTTATACGTTTTATTATACTAAAGTTGCATTTATAGAACATTTTGTTGCAACAACTACTCCACTACTCGGCTATCCATACATCCATTATTATGTTTATTACAACACAACTTGAATAATATTGCTAGTTATTATTATAGACTTTACATTTTTGTTGTATTTCGTATTGTTGTGAAAAAGATGGCTGCTTGCTCGGCTGCTGCTGTGTTTTTAGATCTGGATATTATATTGGTGTAAAATGCTTATATGCAAAGGGAAATAAAAGAGATGAGATCGTTGACTTGGTTTGTTCGTCGCACTCTCTCTCTGTCTCTCAGATTTTGTAAAGGAATTTTATCTTCCTCTTACGAATACATATAGAAAACATATATACATGCGGATAGGTATATTTGTTGTGTTGCCGGTACATATTATTATTATTATTATTTTAGTGATGGTTGTAGTGTAGTACTTTTAAAAGTATGTTAAAATTGTATAGTCATTCATCATGATGATCATCAAGCAAAATACATGGCAAACTATATATGTATGCCGTTGTGGAAGAAGAAGCGTCACTTGAGAACAGAAGAAAAAGTCACAAGCACAATAATAAGGATGGCCAAAAAAAACTGCAATAAATAATTTGTTTGTGTAGAGGAGGATTGCAAAATGAAAGAATCGGATGAATTATTGTACTATTTTTTTCCCTGCTGATACAACAAAATGTATGTATTATAATTGGTAGGTATAATAGTGTAGCTGCAACACACACAAAGTTTTTTTTTCAATGAGGTTGGTTGATGATGATTTTTGTGTTTCGACCTCCTCTGCACATATTTGGCTATTGACTAATAAATCAATAATATTATGTACACGTACTCACACAGACGTACACACACAAAAAATGTATTATTGTTAAAGTGCAGTTATGAGAGTATCGCCTTCGCCGTGAGCGATATTACTATATATAAAAACGAGCCATCATGAAAAATCATGATGATAAGTAAGTATGATGATGATCATGGCGATGGTGGCATCATACAGAAAAAAGGAGCATACGTCAAAGAGAGAGAGAGAGAGAGAGGGGTACAATTAGAAAATCATAAATTATATGTGCAAGACTACTGTACATATAGAAAATGAATTTACAAAACGAAAAGTTTGCGGTCACGTACTTTTTCTTACTCAACACAACAACAACAAACTACTGCTCGTTTGATAATCAAATTTGTTCCTTCGGCAAATGATATTATGATGACGATGATGATCAGTCTAGATCTCTCTCTCTCTCTCTCTCTCTCTCGGTTTCCTTTTGTTTGATGAATCCTTGTTTCTAACACGTCTTCTCTCTTGTTTTTGTTTAGTCTAGTCTGCTGCTGGATTAATAAGAATAATAATAAAAGAAGGAGAAGAAGGATAAGTACATCAAGAATAAAAATAAATCTTTGCTTCATCTCATTCTTTATTTTTTTCCCATTTTGACCATGGTGGCGATATATGAATGGTTTATTTTGGTTCTCTGACTGAAAATATATAAATGGTGAATGGTGTCTCCATTCCGGGATGATCATGTCTCCACCAGTCATAGGATCTCTTCGGTCGTCCTGTCTCGACTCCTCGTCTCTCACTCTTCTCTGCACACTCAGTATAAAGAGTGTCACACGGTCTCCGTCCACCAAGGCAAAGAAGAAGAAGAAGCACAGTGAAGAGCAAAAGGAGAAAATGTCAACTTGTCACCATTGTCCTGACTGTCATACTTTTATGTTGCATCCTAATAAGTTCACTACTACTACTTCTTCTTCTATTTCTGCTTACGTGTAAAAGTCCCGTCATCCTCCATATCCAAAATTCACTTGACAATTTATCACTCTTTATTTTTAGTAACATAAGTAGTACCACCAATTGGAATTTAATTTTTTTTTAAAGAAATTCCATTTTCGATTACAATAATAACAACTTTTTTTATTATTATTGCGATTGCCAAAAACGGATAATGTATAAGATTGCAAGTAAATATATTATATGAAGTAAAATAACTTACATAGAAAGCATTGTGTACATGTCCATCGTTTTTTAAGGATATGATCATCATGATCGTCAATCGTCGTCATCATCATCATCAAATCTCATCCTTTTCCCATTGTTACCGTTATTCCTGGTAAATGTATGGCATTGCTGCTACTTGCACTGGAGGAAAAAAAATCATATTGGTGACTGGAGACAAGTACAAATGAACGTTCTGAGTTTCTGAGATGGTATACTTTATTTTCTTTCTTTTTTTTGGTACAAACCAGTCATAGAAGAAAAAAACACTTTTGAAACTTTTTTTTTGCTTGGGTTGCATAAAAGAAGTTTTTTCTCTCCTTCTTCTCTCTAAGTTTTGCTTTAGCAAAAGCCAGTGAAGAAGAGAGTGAGTTATGGCCTGACACTGAATGGGTCTTGAAGAATTCACATTTTTCACCATGGACGTGTGTGTATAGGTAATCTGTACACTTTTGTACCTTTACGTAATAAATACAAAAAGTCACAAGGGAAGTCTTTCAAGAGGCATAAAGGGAAAATGAATCGATGAGAAGATGGCATGTCCCTCTCCTTCTCTCTCTCTCCCTTGCTTACATATACAGGACGTTTTATGGCTTTTCCTCTGCCATTCATTCTTTTTTTCTTCATCTGTGTGCAATATAAGTACCTACATACATTTAAGTAGTTTGCCCTCAACAAAAACAAATCTCTTGACATCCAAACACATACACACACACACACACACACCACATTCTTCGTAAATACTTTTGTAGGTTTGTTGTTATAAAGTAGTTACCACTCAATTACCCCTATTATTGTAACAAAAGAGAGAGAGAGATAATATACGACGACGACATTGCAATATGCACATTATACGAAAAATATCTATATACTTTATGGCTCTGTGGTACTTACATAATAATTATTGTTGTCAATTGTCATCAGGATCATTTATATACCAAATGAAATAAAAGTGAGGACTACTACAAACAACATCAGGCATTAGTAATAAAAGATGAAGATGACAATGACATAAAGTTCATCATTATCATCATCATAAATACGATGTGTTTATATGTGTCGTTTGCATAAAAGTAGTTAAGTAGCTTTGAGTTGTGTGTGTGTGTGTGTGTGTGTGTGTGTGTGTAGAAGTGGTGGTATATCATGCATGGGATGATAAAGGCATAATAATAACTTGCCATTATTATGTTTTTGTTGATGACAAGCAACAAGAATAAGTGTGTGGTGTGGAGAGAAGATTAAGGGATTTTCGACAAAATCTCATCTCTTAACTCACTTGAAATTCTTGTGCCATTGTTATTATTATTGTGATTGTAGTGTCACAACAAGAAAATATCAAAAGGAGAAGGAGAATAATAAATAATAAGGTTGACTGGTTGCTTTTGCTGCTCAAGCCAGACAAGTTGGTTTGAAATAATAATGCTCATGTTAATGTCGTTTTTATTTATTTTACAGTGTACATAAATATATTTAATTATGTGGAAATAATTTGTACTATCTGCGCGCATAGGATTTACTAGAAATGATGATGTTGATAGGCATATGAGATAAAATACAGATTTTTTTGTAAACGAGACAACAAAGGAATGTTTGCGATATTTTACCATGGGTCATATCCCTCGTTTGGGTCACTTGACTAGAAAAAAAAAATGAGAAGCAAATTAGTACAACATGCTTCCTTCTTAAATTTATTCTATTTACTTTTTTTTTAAAATACTTACGTCAACATCACGTTTGGCCAAATTCATTGGAATTCCGGAAGCTTTTTCATACAAAAACGTGGAGAGAAAAAGAAAGAATTTAAATTAGTGAAAAATAATCGTAATTTTAAAAAATAAATAAACTAGTCCGTTTTTTTTTAAATAAAATAAAAAATAAGTAGAAACATACCAAAGAAGAGAATGCACAGGAAGTACACAATAGTAGTCAGCACAATGCGAATATCCATTTTTTTTCTTCTTCTCCTGAGCCTCTTTGTGACAAGTTTTGCTTAAAAAATTAAGAGTAAAACAAGTTTTTACTACACATATATTATGCTATGCAATTGAAACCGGACTAATCTGCTAAGACGGAAGTACCATTTATATTTATACATGAAAGAACAAATTAGAGCTACTCAATTTTCTATTTATCATCAGTTGTTTACAACCAAGTTTATGCATCTAATTTTTGCTGTTCGCTTTTTCTTGTGTTAATGCGATAATAATGAGGGTTAGAGTCATCATCAGCATTATCATCTCCTCCTCGTAGTAGTACTAGTGTGTCAAAATTGCCAGAAAATCGTGTTTTGTTTAGTTTTAATATTGACTTATATTATCTTCAGCAAAGAGTCTATCACAATTGCTATTATGTGGTAGCAATAAGCAACATACAACAAAGGTATTAGGTATATTGGGATAGTTCGCTCATCTTATGAAACGGATTACCACTGTTAACCGTATTATTATCATCATCATTTTTTTAAAATCTTTCTAGTATCTCATATTTTGTTGTTATTATTATTATTATTATTAAAGTATGTTTATTTGTTTGGAATCTCCCGTTAAACTAATTCTACCCATCATTATTTCTACTACCGTCATCTACTGCGCCATCCTTACTCACTCACACGCAAAGATACAATTTTCAAAAAAATATGTATTTAGAGTACCTATAAATATACAATAATAAACAATAAAGTAATTTGCATGTCTATACATAATGCATTTTTTTTCTCGGCGCGAGCGTGGCATTATGAACTTGATACTTGTACTTTAGGCCGCCGAGCGCGCGGTCATCATCATTATTATAATGACTTCAACGCAATATATATATAATCTCACGAAGAGTTGTACGCACGCCAGATATAACTGCTAACATATCATAAACAGCTTTTTTAACAACTTGAAATCACTATAATTTCAAAAATAAATAAATCTGCACATAGATATTATTATTATTATTATATATATTGAGCTCATATTTTTTTGTTTAAATATCATTAGCTAATCTCTTGATGCGTAGCAAATTGCCAATTTTAATTTTTCGAAATCAAGATTTTTTAAATTCACTAAAACAAATTTGTTTTTTAGTTTTAAAAAAATTCGTGTTCCCTAAAGTGCAAAAAGAGTTTTTGATTTATTTATTTTAAAAAAATAACTAGGGAATTTAGAAAAAATACAAAATAATAATTATTGATCGCATATATCTGTCTATCTAATGAACTTTTTATGGGCCTTGTAAAAACCAAAATATATAAATATATATTCTTCCTGTGTGCGCCTTGCAGTGTGTGCGGTGTGGTGCTAGTGCTAGGTAAAAGCATGCCCCGTTTTATCGAAAATTTCGATCAATCATGATGATGATAAATTACACATAATTTTTTTTGTTAAAAAAAAAACTTGTTCAAAAAGCAAAGTGAAACGGAACTTGCTATAATAAACCACTGAACAAATTCGCAGTCTTATTATTGCTGCTAGTAAAGTATACCATACATGTATCTCTATCTCATTTCAACATGTGAACTAATAAAAACGAAATTCAGTTATATATCTAGAATGAACGAAAATGTACTACCCAGCAAATAAAAGAATAACAACGCGGCTGTTGTATTAACATTGCATTGTGTGTAGTTATATTCTTACATATAATAACAAATAACGTGATTAGGAAAGATGATGGATCCTGATATTTTTTTTAATGATTATCATTCCACTAAAAGAGAGTCAAGGTTATTTTATGTTCATTGACCGCCTGTTTGTCAGAAAAAGAATATCGTGTTTATCACAAGACGGCATGGTAATACATATTACAAGTAGTAAGGAGTAGACACGTGAAGTACCTCCTTAATAAATTTACCTGCTCAAATGTATTTCATTTTTCATTGGGCTTATTTTGACTACTGACTTGAATGAGATGTTAGGGTTTTTTATTTCAGATTATTATTATAAGATGATTTTGGTTTGTATGTAGTTCAGAAGTAGTAGTACTAATAGTAGTAAATAGTGAGAGCAATAAGAGCAAACTGACCACTCCACCACACATAACTATGTACATAGGTTAAAAAAAAGCAACAAAACTTGCTAATCCTCCCAGATCCAATCATAAATAGTAACAAGAGTAACAGCAATACCATACAGACGGTGTTGGTACCAAAGCTAGCTGTTCATCTAATAATAATCATCATCATCATAATAAATAGGTATACAATTTTTTTTTGTATCAGCAAGTTGAATCAGAATGTTAAATGAGGTAAGGAGACTACTACTAGCTATAATAATAATAAAAAGGGCGCGTGCCTCCTTTTTTTCTCTCTTGAAAAAATCTATCCGTCCATGTCCATTTAGCTCATTTCACAAGTTTTGATGTGATTATCATGATGATGGTGATTATCAACTGTACACATCTTTCATGTTAATTGTAATAATAGTAACAACTGGTTGTATACATATGAAAACATGCACTCACGTCCAACTGATTCATTTGCCACAAAAAAAAAATTATGAAAAAAAAATAATAATAATAATTTAGGCAGTGTGTCAGTGCTGGCGTACCAGCAATAAAGTAGGATAAAAATTTAATCTCAGGTGTTAATCAACTGAAAATATTTAGAAAAAAAATTATTACAATACGTGCGTATTTCTTGTAAGATATTATTGGTAATCATAAATTTTTTAAAGATATATTGTTATTAAACTATATGATGTTATAATAGCATTAAAAAAATGCATTACATATTATATACGTACTTATTATTATGATGATTATTATTATTATGATTACGTTTTTAAGATAATAATGATATTGGTTTGACTGGTGTTTGGTGTGTGTGTGTGTGTTCATTTAGGTAAACTGATAATGATGATGGTGAAGTCGTGATCATGATATCAGGTAGCGTGTGTGCTCATTACGAATTTACAACTGTGTGCACTTGTTTTATGCCACTGCACTGCAGCAACAGCAGCAAAAAAAAGTAGTAAGTTTTAAGTATGCAATATAAGTTGTATGGCAAGTGAAGGTGTGATATGGAGAGGAGTAAATAACAACACTAATTACATGTTGTCCCTTGCATACACTCACTTTATCATCATCAACAGCCACCACAACATCATAGTATCAGCATCATGTTCATTATTAATCATGTGAGCTGAGGAGGAGGCTCAACACCACCACTTCTACGACCACTACTACGGACGGATGGACATTTGTGGTATGGAGTAAAGAAGACGAAAAGAAGTGAGGACTGAAGCGAGACTATACGTGCTCAAGACGAGTTTTTGTCTGTATCGTAGTCAAGAAGACTTGATGAGTCGACACTCGACCGCGATGTGATAAGCAAATGGCTAATATCTGGTTCTTAAAACGTTTTTATTTTTTTGGCGTGGCTCGCCAAAAAAAAAGTATAAAATAAATAAAATACCTCTTTGAGGTGTAAGGTGTATATAAAAAGGTGAGGTGACTGATGAATGCTCATGGAGAAGGAGATGACAATAATGAACATTGTATTTATGTTATTATGGGCGCGCACAAACATATTAGGTATGCATATGGGCAAAATAGTTTAAAAAGTAGATGATGATGTGGAAGAATACTAATAACAATAAAAGTTTAATCTTTTAGGAGAAAAAAATAATATAATAAATGGTAATGATAATGGATGCCGTGTAAGCTCATTGATGATTATAATATGGCGATCCGCTCTTATTTGCTTGCTTGCTTGCTTTGCTGATGCTTTTATTATTATTTTTTTTTTTTGCTTTTTAAAATGTAGACAAAATGAGAAATGATGTGTGAGTTTTAAATTTTTATATTTTGTTCTTTTTTGTGTCTGAAATAATTATTATATTACAAGTTTTTTCTTCTCCTTCTTGTTGTCTGTGCTCATTGTTTCCATATATATTTTGTACCCAACAACAATTAATTTAATAAGTAGGTGGGAAAATGGGAATGGATATATCAAGGTGATAATTAATTAGCGACACGTCACGTATATATAAAGATATATTCATTTTCATCATCCTTATTCTTCTTATTGTTATTATTATTGCAAAGTGTGCATATTCATTTCACTTTTTATTCATTCATAAATTCAGTGTTGATATCATCATCACGATTGATGATCATCAGTGACATAATATGCATGCCTATTATATACAATATACAATATTTCATGGGGATATAATATATGCATGTACATACGTGCGTACATATAAATGTACAACAAAATATATAACAATGTTGTGTTGTTGATGACGATCATAATGATGACGATGCGGAGCCAAAAAAAAGCCTTAACAAGTGCAATGCCAGGGATTGCATGTCTAATGTCTGGGCACTTGCTCTACACACATTGCATGATGCCTTGTGTATTTGTGTGTAAGTGTGATATGATAAGATGCAATCTAATCTTGTCACATGAATCTTATCTGGAAAGCCAATCACCACATCATACTTCCACTAACACCACCACCACCACTGCAAACGTTATTTAGGTATACTACTCCATGCTCCATAATCATGTGGTATTAATAACCAAAAAGCACAAAAAAAAACCTGAACCTAAGTCAATATCTTCATAATAATAATAATAAAATATCATTTCGTATCACACACTACACATGAAAAAACGAAAAAAGGGTTAAATTGCATAAAATGAGGACTTTAACAACATTGTTGTTTTTTATATTTACTTATTGTTATACTTCAGCTATTGCTTATATTATACTACCTGTTTACTTTTGCAAACATAATATTTNTATTTCAGCTATTGCTTATATTATACTACCTGTTTACTTTTGCAAACATAATATTTTGAAGAATGGAACGTCGATTTTGTAAACTTGTAAGCGCATACATAAAAGTAGCAGTAGTAGCCCCAATAGTCATAAATTCTGAAATTATCTTATCATGCTGCACCTATTCCTGTATTAGACAGCTGTAAACACGATATTTTTTAAAAAAGCTGAAAATAATTTTAAAAGATGTGCCCTATAGTATTATGTTCTATCACAAAATTTTACATTTTTTTCTCAACGCATAAGTGAGTTATGGCGAATATATAGAGGTAGTAGCACATACCATGTTCCCATTGTTGTTGTTGTTGTGGTGGTATGTCGTTGAGGGGTTTTGAGGTTTTCCTTTTGTTTTTAACCTGACTCTTTTTTTCTTGTGAAATGAGTTTATCATCATAAAATTGTGTGTAGTTATTATTGGACTTATTTGAAACAAATAAGTGCAATCAATCATCGGAATATTTCTCTAAAATTTATGACATGAGAGTGTGTGCCCTTTTATTATTATTATTATTATTATGCTTCCTTGTACAAGAGGACAAGAAGAAGGACCACAAACAACAAAAGTGTCCAATTTCACGGTCTTCACTTACTAAACGTTTTTGTATTCCTTTCAATTGTTGTCATTTTTATTATAACAAATATAATAATAATACCATACTATATGCCACATGATGATTAGGCGGTATTATCCTGCGCATTAAATATATGTTATATGGAAGAAGGGAAAAAGGTCCACACGTTCGTATAGCCATCACCCACCACCACACACCATACGCATACTCATACCACCACCTTCTTCAAGACGAAAAAAATTGACAAGTTCGGTGTGTCTTTTTTTTCAAAAGTACAAAATATTTTGCATTGAATTTTCTTAGAGGAAAAAAAATTGTAACAATGCTAACGAGGAGGAGGAGGACACAGTCACTCTTACAAGTGAATTATCTCTCCCCAGCTTATATAGAGCTACCTACAATACATAATATATCTTTTCTTTTGTGCTCATATTGATTGTTTTCCAATTTCCTTGTCAAAATCGTCTCAAGAGAGAATGAAGGATTAAGAAGGATTACGTAGGAAGGCAGCAGTAAAGTAATATGTAGTAGGTAGGTATATGTATGCGAGACACAAACGGGAGCAGTGTGACATTGCAGCAGTTGAAATTGAAAAAAAAATTCAGAGATTTTTTTTCTCTCTCTCTCTCTTACATTCTGTCAAGAAAAAAAGGTAAGGAGAGACCTATTGTTGATTGTATTTGTTGTAGTGTCGCCTCTCTGTTTTGAGTGAGAGAGACGGACCATCATACTCCGTGGAGTGCGTATATAGGCTTTACTTAAGGCAATTGTCACGGTCTGAATTGGGGGCGTTTTGTTGGTGCCAGTCTCCAGCTGAGAGCGCAATTCACCCCCGCCATTATTGTATACATATATCCCTCTCCCCTGCACTATTGTGACAATAATAAAAATAAAAGAGAGAAAGAGAGAGAGAACAAGACCCGGATTAACTTTCCAAAAAGTGTATAGATATAATAGGGAGAATATTATTATTATATGTGTGTTGTATAATATACACAATGTACGTACATAATGTTCATTGTCCAACTAACCAAAGTTGGGGTATCATGTGATGATTCTGATGATGATGCAATGAGATGACCAGCATGGGGTCAAGTGCACGACATTGTGACAAGTCTTACTATTATTACACGCATACTACACAGATTTTCCAAATCAAAAGCTCCACTTCTCCTGGTGCTCTGCTGCTGGTTGTTTTTTAACCGTTTGTACCTACCTACATAACGTAACAAAAGCAAACAACAGATTATGGATTGTAGTTTATACATACAAAAAGGAGATTTAACAGTGAATGCGGGTGCATATCATCATATTGCATTGCATATTCAATTAAATAAATAAATCGGTAAAAAAAAACAAGGATGTGTGCATGCAATCCGTACGCACTTGGCACTACGACGGAACGGTGACATTATGACGACGACGCTCCCGTCTGTCTCCAGCTTCCAGCATGGATCACGTTCCATAGACAGCAGGGCATCGCGGGATCTCATAGTTATCCCAGCGCTTATATTTTCTTGTTTTTTTAAAAGGAGACGATTGAAGAAGAAAAAATAAAAAAAAAGAGTAAAATAAAAAACGTGCATGCATCATGCAACATCACAGCACACACATGCATTCATTAAAACCATAATAGTTTTTCATTGCTGCTACCAAGTTGAAAGAAACGCATTCATTTCCATTTTATTCCAAGAAGAAAGGGGAAAATTCATCGAAAAATTTAGAAGTAGAGGATATGATGGCTTTTTGGGCTGGGAAATAATGAGTCTGTTTGGAATGTGACCCATCATCTTAAATTCTCTCTCTCTCTCTTTGCACTCACAACAAAATAACATAACATACATCAGTCAGTCAGTCATTGCATTTTTTTCCTGGTGTTGTTTTGTTGTTGTTGTTGATGATGTTGACAGACAGTCTTGGAAAATTAAGGAATGGAATGGGACCATTAAGGACACATATATTGTACATGTGCACAACAGATAGAGTGAGAGGGCAGAGAGAGAGAGAGGGATGATGAGACATGCCTTCATTTCATTCCATTCCAAAACGCTTTTTGTTCTGGAATTTTTATTGCTGCTGTTTGCTATGCTATAAGTCAGCAGAGCTGCTGGGATTTTTTTGTATGTTACGTACAAACGATCCCATTTGAAGCGGGCAGACTGCAGACGTGCGTACGTTTGTCAGGACGATTATTGGAGGCATCCCAAGAATGGGACCTGCACTTAACCTTTCAGAGACAAAACTAAAGTATAACGACATCCTCACATAGTTCATGTATATTATACACCTTGCATTTCATGTAGGTATAATAATCATGTCCCATATGTCTTGTGTGTGTGTTTGTGTGTGTGCGTGTCGTGTTTGCTGTTGTTATAATAATGTTACAGAAAGGGGAAAAATGGGCTGTGGAAAATGTGTATTCTATGCTAATCAATTAGTTCACCGTGACCATTGCATTGCTTGAAAATGTATTTATTGTGACTGTCTATACGAACAAGTTAAGCATTTAGTAGTATTTTATATTAAAAAAAAGAGAGAAGAGAAGAGAGAATCCACCCTTGAACCACAACCAGAATGGCATCATCATCATCATCAACACAGCTACAACATGAAGAAAAAAAACAAAACATTGCAATGTTGAATGTCAACCCAATATATAATAATAATAATGGTATGCATGTTTTTTTCTGAATCTACTACTATTCTCTAAAATGCTCGTTGTTGTTCTATGCTTTGGTCTGGCTTGTGTGATTGTTATAGTTATTGTTGTTACATTTAAATTTGATAGAAGGTTGGTTGATGATGATGGTTGTATGGTGGTAGTATGGTGCGTAGGTAGAAAATTTAAGATGATCACACACACTCAGTAAAAAAAAGGAGGAGGACACGACAACGATCATCATGATCAGCATCATGTATGATCATATTATGCATGATGCTGATGATCATCATCATCATGATGCTCGCATCACTTCAAGGAACTTTTTTTTCTTCTTCGTCATCATGTCCTGACCAAACACATTAATTCTCTCCTCTCTTCTTCACGAGTATTTTCATGGGGACATTGGGATACTCTGGCAGAGATTTATGATTTTACGTTGTTGGGACTAGGGGACATATGAATATTATTATAGGTATTATGTACCTATGTGTACATATTATATTAGCTTGCTATTATTTTGTATACAAAATGTATTTTTGGAGTGGACAAGATTATGTATGTCTTATTGTCCTGCATATATATATATCGTATCGCTCTATAAATTGCTCCATCCTCTCGGTTTGGAGTGAGGTAAACCAAGAAGACGCACGGAGACAACAATGATACCTAATAATAATAATAAAAATAATATTGTGGAGTGGAGTCCCTCAAAGTTTCATTCTAGTGTCAACCACCAAAGATAAATATCTTCAAAAAAAATTTCAATAATACTTTATTTCTTCCTTCCCAACCAAATTGAGGCGAACAGTCACAGGCAGAAAAGGCAGCCAGAGTCCAAACCAAAAAAACCAAACGTTACACGGTAGCTTTATTATTACTTCATACTACACATCATTTTCATCCTCTGTGCTTGCACTTGTGGCTATATTGCACATGTATTATTATTATTACTATTAACTGCGTGTAGTAGTATACATAATATATTCTTTTCGGAGACCTCCTATCCAACCACAGCACGAGAGCAAAAAGTGTCAACTTAATAATATTCTTGGTTTCTTGTGTGAGTGTGTGGATACAATAATGGTTTGCCATTAATATTACTGTTATGTTATGATCACCTTTCCATTATTCCTGTCATTATTATCACCATTGTCATAATAATATTACATTTCGTTATACACAAAGTTAAAAATAAGTTGACCATCTTTTGACTTCCGTGCGGTGGGAGGTTGACATCAAATTTTTTTCCATCTCTCTCTCTCTCTCTCTTTCTGCCTTTTATGATGCTTTTGCAAAGGAGATTGAGGCAGTCCTTCGAATAAAAAAAATATATGTACGCGTAAGGACATAGGAGGTCACTTGCCTTTTTAAAAAATACAAATGAAAATTTTTCTTATGAAAGTTAAAGAATGAAAAGGATATTATGTATAGCTTTTGAACTTTTTTCTTCCTGAAATCATATTTTTCTCAATGATATTTTTCTTCTTTTTCAATTCAAAAAGTAAAGTAGAAGAAAACCAGTATATTATATGTTTGTAATAATAATAATATGTATGTAATGTGTTTGAAGTTGTTGGCGTGGTGTGGAGAAGTGCACAAGTGCCAAGAAGGGAATTGACCTGCGACCCTCTCTGTTGACTCTTTTTTTGAGCGGGCCACCCGCTAGTTTTTAATGATGCTCATATATAATTCCCATACGCACTCCCAGTCAAATCAGACATGTCTCCTTTTGCTCCTTTTCACACAAAATGCCTTTTTTACGTACACACAACTTCTCTCTCTCTCTCCCGTTTCATCAGAAGAAAAAGAGCTTCTTAACCTGAAATCAGACATACAAAGTTGTAGTTGACATCGTCGTGCTTTTTTTTTCTTTAAAGAGTTTTCCTTAAATCTTGCAGAGAAATTGAGGTCATTCTAGTCACACACACACACACACAAGAAAAAAATATTTACCGTATACTTTGTGTAGTTGTTGTAAAAGAGCATAAAGTTCATCTTTGGTTTGGTGGATGATGACGCAAATGAGACTTGTGAGTGAGACACGACACCAGTCTGCCAAAATATTTTGATTGCTGTTATATGCATAACATTATACTTTCATGGACTTGTATGTTTCAGTCAGAAAAAGTATGGCATCCGGTTTTTTTTTCTTCTCTCTCTCTCTCTCTCTTCTTTCTGTCTGTACAAAAATGAAAGACAGGGCGCTGATTGAAGAGCCTGATGATCAGAAGGTATATGAATATTGTAGGTACCTTATATACATATAGCTCCTGCCGTACTATAGATGATGTTATAATGTGTATTTTCATCTTTTGAATATCTTTTTTCAGTTTTTTCCTCTTTCACATTTTTGTTCATTTTTTTTCGTGTGCTGTTGCTGATGTTGCAGTTATTTTTATTATAAGGAAATATGGCTATCGAATGTCATCCCCGAGAAGTTGATACAGTTGACAGTGTGGCGGCACTGAAATTTAATCGCTACTACAAATCTCTGTACAGATTTTTTTTAGAAACAGAAAATACCTAATACTAATAAGTATATATACTAAAAAGTATGCTATATATACATTTGTGTATACAAAAATGTATTGTAAACACCCAACTCGACGCTACACATTTCCGTCATGCACACAAAACAAAACAGACATAAAAAACGTACGTTGTTGGTTGTATGTACAAATGTATTACTTTCGCTTTGCTTTTCAAAGTTTCAGTTTTTGTATTATTTTTTTTCAAAAGTGCAAAACTCCTTCTCCGGCTCATCTCATTCAAAGCTCGTAAAAAAAACTTATGGAGGGGACTCCTATATTTGTATGTGTCGTGAAAAAAAAGAATCCAAGTAAAGTAGTATAGATTGCTTCATAATAATAATAATATATTCTCGTCTCAATTGCTCCACTTTGAAAGGAAAATGTTGTGACAACACTTTACACATTTTCTTCCACAATGGCAAAATGTTGAATGTAAGTAGGCATTTGTTACTACTACTACAACTATGCTCTCTTTCTACACACTACACTACAATCACTGCCGCTGCTGTATTTATTTTTTTGTGTTTGTTGTTGTTGTAATTGTATCATCATCATTCTTCATTCCTTCACAAAAGGCGAACAGAGTCCTTCACTCACTTTTAAACAGCATTTTGTTTGTGTAGCAGTAAAATAATATGTATGTATGTTGTTATGTGATGTTATGTTAAGTGAGTACGACAAAGTAGCTAGTAATTTTTATGAAGTGTTTCATCTTGTTGAACATGTGCGGCTCACCCGGTAGAAGAAGAAAAAGAAGAAGAAAACCGAGCATAAGTATATATAAATAATAATAATATAATAATAATATGCAATGCTTGTATGGAGTATAAAAAAGCGGCGGGTCGTTTCCTCTGTCAAAGTGAAACAAATTCCATTATTACGCATTCAAAATCGTAATGTATGCCACCTTTTTTTTGTAAAAGAGAAAAAAAATCTCATCTTGTCTTGTACGTGAAATGTATACTTCTTTTTTTTAAATAAAAAGAAGAAAATTATATACGCGAGGTAGGAACATACCTATAATATATGCATTTATACTATTGTGCTGTTTGTTTTACTATATATTGGCGTGGTGGGCAATGTCACTGTGAAAGAAAGCGACATGATGATGATGCAATCCATGAAATCTGTATGTATGAATGTATATTATGTAAAACGGGAGTGGAAGCTGAGAATTGAATGCAGTTTTTAAAAACAGAAATCTGCTCCTGCCTTTTCTCATTGTTGTCGTTGTTGATGTTGACTGATGGATAACGGAGATTAACTTTTTGATGGGATTTGAGAAAAAGTCGGGCGTACGCCATGCCGGGAGGATACATATTGCATCGATTGTTGTTTCTATAAAATCTGGGGCTCTTCTCCATGCACCCACGGAAAATTTAGGGTGCATGTATTTTTGATGGCTTGAAGGGAGAATTCTAGAGAATAAATGCTCTTTGCAGCACCGTTTTTCTTTCTTATCGGGACAAACCAGAAAGAGAGAAAATCTATCTCTTGTATACATTTTTCTTCTTCTCTTGGTGCCGGTGGTAGTGGAGGGAGAGAAAATCGGGAGAAGTGTGCCTGGTGAACCGGAGAAAATCTCATCTCCGTTACTGCTGCTGCTGCTGCCGTTTGCCGCCGCCACCACCACACCACCAAACCATCTCATCATCAGTAAGAGTATAGGGTCTGCCGGATTTGAGTTTGATGACCCCATTAAGAATCTTTCTCTCTGGTTGTGGATTTAGATAGATAGTGTAGCAGTAGGAGTAAGCATAGACACCCTCTCGTCCCAAAGTATTCCAGTGTGCAAAAGCATATCCCCATCTTGTAACCGGATCTGTAAAACAAACTCATTGTGTCACTGTGAAAGATCTCATTTCCTCAACTGACATCACACCATTCCCATCATTATTATGATCATCATCATCCCCAGACAGCATAAGATCGTCATCAAGCATAACATACATATATGTAAGTACCTATACATATTACATATATATAAAAGAATTGGGCTCAACTGAACCTCCAAATTTACGTTTGAATAGACACTACAAAATTTAAATTCACAATCAATTTTAAGGATATACATAAATATCCCCCTAAGCTTATATAGAGATGACCATGTAGTAGTTTGTATTATGAATTGGTTATATTATTGAAATGGTCAGACATTAAAAATCTATCATTTTATTATTATTAGTGTACCACAATCGAAATCACGATCAGGATCATTGAGTCTGTAATGACAAGGATCACTTTACCCAAGCGCCTGGAAACTTCCGA
>JAHZNC010001546.1:0-32005 GCA_027744095.1 Zhuqinia jingwanae
CAGCATACCATACATATTGGACGTACACTACACTACTAATATGCATACCTACATTAATTTTTTTGTAGTGGGAAAAAATATCCGTCGTTCATCAATGATGATTACATTTTGGCTTTTAATCAATTTTTACTTGATTTCCCAGATAAAACCACATATTTTGGTTGGTTCACTACACAACAAACCCATGGCACACAACTTTCACCATCCATCCTCAATATATACATACCTTTTTATGCTTTCATTTAAAAAAAAATTTTAATCCCAGCAAACTTGCCCACTCACCACCACCACCACCATGCGATTTTACTACTACTACTATTCGGATGAAAACATATCATATATATAGGTAACATTATGTGTATTACATTTCAGTATCACTTTAGTTCCCTATCTGGTAGCACCTTTATTATATCGTCATCATCATCGTCATCTTCATACATCATCTCAAATCACATCAAAATAAAAACAGCCGTTTTCTCATATCTAGCCAGTCAGTCCAAACCTGGAAGTCATCCTGTCTACTTCTTCTTCTACAAACCAAACCGCCACCACCGGCGTTGCTCTCTCTCTCTTTCTCTCTGCTATAAAATACGTACATACATACATACACACACACATCCACAAAAAAGGAAAAAAATGTAATATAACTTTTTCTCTCTCTCTTTCCTTTCTCAAACGAAAAAAAAATATTCAAGGAAAAATGAACAAAATATTTTGTCCTTTTACTTTACTACAGAGCACATCATCATAATAGACTATACACTTTATATATTTTGCTTCTACTTCTCTCTCTCTCTCTCATGATTTTTTTATTTTCCCTGAATTGTAATTCTTTCTTTGCGGCATACCATCATTTCATCTCATCTCTTTTACTCAAACACACACACACACACATACAGACACAACACACCACCACCCAAAAAAGAAAATTATGTATGACCCTACTACTACACAAGTCAACTTACTTACCTTTTTTCCAAAAAGACACACATACATATATATATACGCATAGACATACATTCTTTCACTTGAAAATGAAATGTATATACCCAAGTCCGCTTACATCAAACACACAGAACAGAGTAAGCGTATCTTCTTTACTTTGACTCCTTTAAGCTTTTACTTTCCTTCGTTTATACTTTTTTCCTCTCTCCTAGCCTCTCTGCTCTCTCTCAATTTAAGTGGTTTACTTGCTACGTTTCTCTAGTAATGTCTGCATGCTACATGCTACATCCATCCTCGCACACACACACACACCAACTCGCTCTCTCTCTCTCTCTCTTACACAACAACAACACAAGCTGATATTCCGCTGCTCAACTTCAACTCTCAAAATCAGCTAAAGCATGCATCTCTCTCTCTCTCTGCTTTACTTTCTCTTATAACCATCATCATCAGCATGCATTCTCGGCTTTTTCTCCGGTCGATAAAAGATTCTTCCACTTTTGCCTTTTCCCATATTTTCTCATGGGCTTATACTTACGTACGTTCCTATATATTACTTGGACTTTGCCATGTATCCCTTCAGCTCAGCAGAAAAAACCAGCAAAAGCATATATATTCATAAGATTATAAGCATCGTAAACACATACAATGTATACACTACCCAGTTAAGTTAGTACAAGTGCTGGAATGAGAGAACTTTGTTCGAGCTCCATATAGCAGACTGTTTTTGTAATACTTTGCTCTTGCTCTACTACTACTACTACTTCTTCTACTACTACCACCACCACCACCACCAACACACACACACACACTCGTGTGCTAGTAGACACACACTTTCTACAGCGAGACTACAGTCTCTACTCCTGCGCATCCCACACACACACACAAAATTTCTTTTGCTATAAAAAAACTCTCTTTTTTTTGTCTTGTTCCATTATATAAGTATGTTTCACTACTGACGTAGTGTTTTGCAAGGCTACTATATATACATACTACTACTACTACCAAGACTATATATGCAAACAATGTTATATGAAAGGGAGGCTATATGTACACATTTCATTTATTATTTTGGTAGCAATGGAAGTATTAGTACTAGTGGTGGTGGAGGGCCACATGTGACGACTACCAACTACTTTTTTTGTTCTGCTAGAGCAGCCTTTTAATGTATACAGCAAAACTAAAGTAAAAGATTGTTGGTGTGTGTCTAGTATGTGTAGTCTGTGAGTGTGTGTATGTGTTGTGCTACACTGCTACTGCTGGAATGCACGTACCTATCTCTTGTATATTATTTCCTATTTCTGCTCTCTTGCTTCGCTCTCTCTCTCTCTCTCTCTCTCTCACTTTGCTTGCTCCAGAGAAAGACACGGGAACATTACCAGTTTTGAGACGGGAGTCGTGCGATCAACATCACCATCATCGCTCCTGCTACAAAATAACTTTTTTTTTAAATTATAGTACATTATTACTATACCTATATATTATACACATATTATTATACTTACTACATTTATATACACACTCACAATGTGTATATTATTATTATTATATCATATACATACATACAGCTAGATTAAGGAGCGGATACAGAAAAAAGTGAAAGGAGAAAACTTATTACACTTTGTTCGTATTTCGTATGTAGAAAAAAAAATATACAAAAAGTTTATATATTCATTCATTTTTTTCTTTTCTCTCTCTCTCTACTTAAAATACATACTTTTACTTGTGTTTTTCTGGAGGAATAGTACCAACGGCAGCTACTGCTACTCTGCTACTGCTCTGATATCGGTTTGGTTGTTAGGTTTGGATATTTTCTTTTAAAACAAGTATATATTATATACCAGACCAAAGTGCTTTTGCTGTTTACTACTACAAGAACAACTACAATAGTAGTATTTTTTTAATTCTTTGTACTGACTGTGAATTTGGAGAATTTATTATTATTTATTTTTTTGTTGGATGGCCGGAGAGAGAGTAGTAAAAAAAGTGTGCAATGGAGTGGTGGTGGTACAAGTGTACGTAACGTAGTACAAAATACGTACGTATATAAAATTAAATATATACAAACACACAAACAAAAAAACAACAACACATACACAATTTGAAGTATTTATTATTATTATTATTATTATGGTATTGGATGAAATTGAAGAGTAGTACTACGAGAAACATTACTACAACAGCAGCTAATACTACTACTACTACTACAACGTCTACTACTTCCACTTACTATTGTTGCTTGTTGTTGATGTTGTAAAAAAAATCTGAGAGAAGGAGGAAGAAGAAAAAAAAGAATGTAAAGGAATTTACTATTATTATTATTGGTATTTGTATGGTATTCTTGGGGGAAAAATTGGGTTAGTGTGGTTGGTTGGTTTTTTGGTGGATTTGGATTGTGTGTGTGTGTGGAGTGGAGTTGTGGAATTGAGTGAAACTGCTAAATTTTGGATTTGAAAGGAAATATTTAATTTGTGAGAAATTGAGGATTAAGAGTGAAAGAAAAGAGGATAATATGGAATACCAAAGAATATTATTAATTATAAAGAAAAATTAAAAGGAAAAGAATGAATTGATATTTGGGAGAAGAAAATTAATTAATTAAAACAATGTGTTTATTTGAGTGAAAACTATATATATTTTTATATTGTTTTTGAGTGTGTGTTTGTTGTGGAAGGTGGTGGTGGGGGTGATGGTGGAGTGGAATAAAAGAGTGTTTATGAAAAGAATGATTATGTCGAGTGAAAGAGTGAGTGTATAAATAAAATATTTATATAAATAATATGCATAATATGCATAATATAATATATGTGCATGCTTACATACATACCTAATCACACACAAATATTAAAAAGTAAAAATATGAATGATACGAAACGCTTAAAAAAAGTGTGATTTCCTTCATTTCAATTTATTTGTATTATTTTTGTAGATTGCGGTGGAAGAAAATCAAAGATTAAACGATAATGTGGGAAGTTGGTTAATAATCAACAGACTTGCGAGAACTCAAACATAAAATTATTATTATTATTATTATTGAACTTGTGTCAAAAAAAGAATAGCAAAATTATGGAGGGAAGGTGAAATATTTAAATAATAATAATAATAATAAACATAAAGAAGAAAATATGTTTTTATTAGACGGTAACAGTTAGCAAAGTTGAAATATTCCTACAATTTTATTCTGGAAATAATGAAGAAAAACATGAGGATGATGATGATGGTCAGGAAAGAATTGAAATGATTGTGAGAAAGTGTTTGGAAGTGCATCAGAAAGATTGGTCATCATTTCGGATTAAAAATACCAGTGATTATTTTAAAATAATAATTTGTTGTAACAACTCCTCCCCTCCTTCTTGTTCCTCCTATTCTTCTTCGTATGATTATCACTCTTCCTCATTATCTCATTTAACTTGTTGTAGAGAAAATATCTCAAAATGTAGTGACCACAACAATGTGAACGGTTTAGCGAGGTAACCACTACTGTAGTGGTTTTTTAAACCGTTGTTGTTTATTAATTCTTGTTGTTATATATTTATATTTATACCAAAAAAAAATTTATACCAGACACAAAAAAAAATATCATCATCTTAATATTTCCACCCTCCCTTTTTCCCTAAAAAATATATATATAATATTCATACATATAAATATATATATATATTCCCTGTTTTTTTTCTCGGCTATTGTTTGTTATCCTGGAAAAAAATATCCAATTTTTTAAATTGTAAATTAAATAAATATAATAAAAAGGAATAATCACAAAAAAAAGTTCAGAAAGTTACCAAAGAGGCTTGACCAAAGGATGAACACATGATATGGCACCTGGAAGTCTTGCTCATCATTTTTTATTCTACTTTTTCCTCATCGTTTCCGGTATACTACTTAAACAAGGTAAGAATAAACACATTTTGTATTTGCATAAAAAAGATGCACATCGGAGGATTTTTTAAGGATATTCTACAAACAAACAAAAGAATGCAGGACAAAATGCAACTTTTTAACGTCATATGTCAATTATTATTTGGTTAATTTCCTTCAATAGGTAATGAGTCAATGAGACATAATATCTCATAAATTGTATCAATTTTTGCGTAAATACGTACAACTCATGGAAGAATAAATATTGAGGGTTGATAAGAAAATTCTTCCCAGACCCGTCATGTCCCTATCTGGAATTTTGCATGTCCACAAATCACCATTTTACGTATTTTTGTTTTATTGAATCACAAAAATATAATCTAATTTATCCCTTCCGGAAAAGAATTCTTGTTTCTTTATGCATGTTAGCATTTCTCCTATTTTCCTGTTTGTTGAACTGCATATGAAAGCAAATGAAGCATTCCGAAGCTTAAGATAAATATCTAAATTCCTATATTTTTTCTGTACGCCAAAAATAAACGTGATCCGAAATACATGTTGAAATATTTGGTTCCCAAATGCAAAGGTATTACACTTTGTGTAATAAATAGTTGTTGTTAAACAACAAAAAATATTGACAGAACATGATATGAAACAAGACTCTATTATACCTTCCGGCATTCAATCCCTTCGTTTGACGACGATGCACGACGCCGAATCTCAAAAAGCCAAACATTCACGAAATAAATTAAAATCTGCTGTTGCTCCTTAATAAAGCTTCATACAAAAAATGCTGCCCGAAAATAATTTCATACAAAAATTCTTGATATAATCACATCATCACATATTTATTCTTGTGTGCTGTTGTTCATAAATGTAGCTCTTACCATTTTCCATATTTCTTGCATGCATAATATTTACAAAAAATGAAAGCTTATAAATTATAAGTTATAATAGGTAATAAAAAAAAAATAATACTCGTAATCATGTTGCCCATATTCTGCTATTGATTGTGTGCTTTTTGTTGAGAAAGCTATTCAAAGTCAACATGACTTTTTTTCTTTATACTTTTTGTCAAAAATCAATGCTACCCAGACAGCACGCCAGCAGCCTGTGTTGTATTTTTTTTCTTCTCGATATTCGTTTCCATTTTTCCATTCCTTGTTTCGCCAGAGGCGGAAGGATTCTTTGCATGTTTTTATGAAAATATATAGTTTCGAATCAAGTATGATGTTTCCTTTATATGTATTTGTATTCATTAAAAACTTTTGTGCTTTTTTACCAATAAACTTTTTTTTATGTAGAAAACATGGATCATTAGAGATATGAACAAGAGACATGCCGTCATATGTTCTTTTACTTTATCCGAGACACGTGTCAGTGGGAAAATAATATTGAGGGTGGATCCCCCCATGAGATTTATGAATGTGCAAAAGCAAGCTAACTTCATGTCATATTCATGTATGTATATGAGCATTTACAAATGAGTAATAATGACTATTATTGTTATTAAAAAATTCATTAGTGAAATGTACCAGAGTTTTTATCCCGCGGGTGAATTTGTGTTTTTTATGCATAAAGGGAAACCCTCAATTAGTGAAATTAGGAATTAACCTAAAAATTGAAAATCGGGTAATGGATTATAATTTACATAATATGCATGTAGGTATGCAGGTATATAAAATAAAGTTGATATACGTAAAGAGGTTGCTAACAAGGTTAAAAAATTTTTAATATGATCATATTTATCACATATTATAATGCAATTTCATTTTGCATTGTTTTAGACTGGACAAGACTAGGTGCATTTTTTGGCAATAATTCGTGTTATTTTAGAAAATATTATGTTGGTGCACACACAAGCATGAAAGCAACGGAGAAGAAAAAGACTGATCATAATAAAAACGGAAAGAAAATTCTAAATTTAGCTTGAGGAGACTAGGGAATAATAATATGTAGCACAAAAAAGGGATGTTTTTTTGTATGTATATTATTAGTGAACATGTTTGCATATATAACTAACTCTCTCTATCTATCTTTGCATGTTGTTTTGGTAGTATTTTGTCAGATCGATAAAATGGAGAGAGAGAGAAGAGGAAAAGAAAGTAGCGTAAAGAAAATGAAAATAAAACGGAAGGAGAAACAAAACAAGGAAGCCGAAGAAGAAGAGTATGTAAAGTGCATGTTTTATTTGTCCCTGGTTTTAGACAGAGGAGCATGCCTACTATTTGAACAAGACAACGTGAAGAAAACTATGCATACACAATAATAATAATAATAAAAGCAGCAGCAGTAGTAGCAGCCCATTATATTCAATTAAGAGCTATTCCTTTCACTTTGGACTTGTAAAGAGATTTAGAAAAGAAAGTGAAAATATATAAATGTATACCTTGTAGAAAGTAGTATAGACAGAGTGGCTGGTCTTTACTCCACATATATTATATGTACAAGCTATCAACAGTCTATTTTGACAATATCATTGTGCTCTTTCGAGAGAATGGAAGAGTAGCGACAATAACAATAATGATTGTAGACAAGACATCAGCAGGTTAGTAGTGGAACAAGAAGAAGAAGAAGAAGAAGAAGAAGCGAGAAAAAAAGTTTTGGAAGACGTGTGCTTAGAACGGGTTTTTTCTTCTTTGCATATATTGTCGTCGTCGTCATCATCATCATTACTCCATACTTTCTCGGAGACTTTGACTTTCTGCTCCAATAAAACTTTTGTTTTTAGAAAATTTGTCGCTTTCTCTTCTTCGTCTTGTTCGTTGTCGTTGTCTTGTTCAACTGAGTGGAGTTTTTGATTCAGCTGGAAAGGTTTCAAACAAGTTTTTCATTGAGAGGAAAGAAAATTGGAGCGAGATTTTTCCCACCTGTCGAGAAATACATGGCGAAAAAATAAAGAGAGAGAGAAAAGGATGCGATACACTTGTCAAAGTTGAGAGGCAATTTATTTACTCAAGTAGAAAAATTGTGTAACAGTAATAATAATAATAATAATATAAAATGTTTTCAACTTGAGCAACAATGCAAAAGAAAAATGTTACACTTATCTACTAGTATCCAGCTATGTATTTTGTTTATTGCTCTATTCATGCATAAATAACTACATACAAAATTCCATGTACTATAGCGTATTTAATAGAGAATTTCCGGAAAAAATAAGTGTAAATCAAGTTATATAGTAAAAGCCAATCTATTAAAATTGGATTTATTTTAAACAGACAAAGTTTTATAATACATTTTACATGCATTTCTGTTGTCTAATTTAAATAATTACTTTTTTGTTTGCTCATTAAATAAACGAAGCAACAAATCGCACATAAAATAATTATGAATACATCAAACATAAAATACATAAACACCTTAATAAAAAAAATTAATTTGAAACTGCAAAATGATTTGAAACCACCAACTTAATTTTCTTATTTCAAGAAATCATTATAAAAATATATATATGCATACATAAAAAATGCATTTAATTTTATTTTGTCATGTGGAGAAATAAGGGACTAATAATATATAAAAAAGGCGTTGATAAAAATGAGCTGTGTAGTAAGTGGTACATAAAACATGATTCTTCCTCCTAATTCTGGCTTGTCATTTTCATATAAAATGTACAAAAATATAATAACACAATATTATATTATACATTATTCTGTTAGGATGCTTTTTATAGAAAAAGGTCACTTAACACCACCACCACCAGCACGGCCGCCACTACAACTACCAGTCATTCTACCACACACCAATTCTCTGTTTCTCTCTTCCTAAAAAAGCAGCAGTAGTAGCAAGAGCAACCTCATTTCTTTTCTTTTTCTGTTCTCCATCGTCATCATCATCAACTATTTTTTCGCATTCCTCCATTCCATTCCATTTTTTATTCTTGTGTGAGTGAAACGAGATTTATAAGCAAAGTTGTTAACGGCTCTCTCCAACTTTGTAGGCACATAAATTTCTACTTTCTCTCTCTCTCTCTTTTGTAAAAGGAAACAAGAAGCAGAAAGTGAAAGTCAGATCACTTTTACTTTTAGTTCTCACAACAATATATAGCAGCAGCACACGTGTAATATATTTTTTGTATATACAGATACTAATATTACACATAAAAAAGGACAACCAAAAAAGTGTATGAATTCATAAAAAAAAGTGTTGTAAATAAATATTATTTCGTCAAAAGTACGCAATTACAATCTAAGCATATACTCTTACAACTCTACTAAAAAATAATAATATTATATCGTTAAGATAAAACCTCCGACCAACCCGTGGAGGGAAAGGGGAGAAAGAAAAGAAAATGAGAAAGTTGGTAGTAAAGTATAATATGTATTCTACGATATATCGAAAAATATCATCTTGATCATCGTCATCATCATCCTCATCTTGTCCTGAAAATGGAAGAAGAAGAAGAAAAAAGAATTCTTTTGATTTTGATCACTTCTGTTACTAATGACGTTTCTGGTGTAGTATAGTAGTAGCAGTAGTACAAGTAGTGCTATTATTACTACTACTATTTTTTGTGCAAAAAAAGATGACGGCTAAAAAAAATTCTTCTTACTTTTCTTCTTCCTTTATTTTATTGCTGCTTTACAGGGAAATGAGTACAAGCGCAGCAGTGTTATATATTTTTTTGCTGGTGAAGATGTTATAGCTTATAGCAAAATTACTACTGCTACTTGCTAGATATACTACTACTACAAGAATATGAAATACATGGAGAATTTTTTTGAGCAATAATAATGGCAATACTAAGAATACTTTTTTTTATCCCCCATTTTTCCCCAGAGGCTTTTTCAGTATTAGGCGACCTCACAAGTTCAAGCACATTTCTGGAGAGAACAAGAAGTAAGACAGGCAGGCTGGCATATAAGCACCAACGAGAGAGAGAAAGACAAAAAAGTCTTTTTCTCGCATCGCTTTTTTTCTGCGAGAGAGAAAGACAGAAATGAACAGTCAGCGAAAAACGGGAAATGGTCGTGTCTCTCGCTTCTAGATTGCTTTTCCATTTCTTGTCACACATGCGACAATTTTTTTCCGTCTCTCTCTCTCTCTCTCTCTCACTTCTAAACAGAATAAGGCGCATAATAGGCTTTACTTCTCATTGCTTCTTTTTTTCTTCATCTGACTCGCTCTCGCTACTCGCTTGCTTGCAAAAAGTTATTCTTGTGCTTTAGTCCTCTCGTAGCTTCTGATCTTTTTTAGCGCTAGTATAGCACACCAGAGTAGCAAGTGGATTTTTCATGGGTTTGAGTCTGAAAATTGTAGCTTTGCTGCCATACCATAAGATTTGTCCTCGTCACTATATATACACGAATGAAAATGAACAAATCTTTTGTATAGGGGAAGGAAGAGAAGGGAAAAAAATTGTATAGAGATAAATGGGAGGAGAAGAAGAAAAAAATGAGAGAGAAAAACGTCCTGCATATGGCAGGACAGTAGAGTTCTTTATAATTTCTTGTCATTCAAATTGTACCAGAGAGTACCAGCAGCTGTCTTTTTCTTCTACTTTTTTCCTCTCTCGTACCTTTTTGCTTACAGGTGAAACGGCCATTTTTCTTGAACATTTTTTTCCCCACTTGACAATTCATCATAATAAATGATATAACAATAATAAGGGATACATTTTATAACTATAGTACATTTTCTATAACGTTTTGTAACGATATATGCATTTGTGTTGTTTAAAAAAGAATGGGAAAGAAAAGAACGAAATCCACTTTTTTCAAGTCTACTTACAAGTATACCTCGCAACTTGCAACCTTCTCATCATAAACACCATCATCATCACCATCATAACAATAATATGTATACTAGTCGTTCAAGTTTTTAGTAAAATTTCTTCTTCAAAATCTTTGACACTTTTTCTTCTCTTTTTCTATATCCTATACACTGCTACTATTTTACTACTGCACTATATATATGCTTATTATTGTTCACATTTTCTCTGAGATTATGATAAGGATAAATAGATAAATAGGATGAATAATCCTTTTGTTACTACTGTTCTTGTTGTTCTTATTTCTGACGAGAGAGAGTTAAGATATATATTTTTTGGAGAAAGAAAAAGTTTTTGGAAATAACACACGACACAAAATACAAACGCGTCTTGTTCTCTACTTGATTGTGATACAAATGAGGACAAGAAAAGTTTTACTTTCTTCCTTCCTATTTTTCATGATACTTTACCCATACCCTACCATAATACTTCCTTCCACTACTGCTTCTTCTTCTTCTTCATATTATTATTATTATTATTATACATTTCTCTTCTTAAAGAGCAGTAATGTTCACGTAAGTATATGCCATGTAATTTTCCCTATTTTCTCCCCACTTTATCGTAAACAATAAGCCAGAATACAAAACAACACTACACAACACTATACACCCCTTTTTAGCCAACAACAACAACAGAACTAGCAAGAGCATCTGTACTAGTAGTAGTGTATGTATGTACATGTTGTGTAGCAAAAAGGAAGAGAGAGAGAGAGAGACAGACAGAGTTTTTCTATTCTTATTTAATGTTTGTAGATTAGCAGTGACAACCATGCCAGTTTACTCGCTAATTTATTTTATTGCTCTAGTACACTTCATTTATTGTTGTTATGCTTAAACTTGTCCGTCGTCTCTATACGACTGTCGTATAGATCTAACTATACTACCACTTCTACTCCCAGAAAAACAACATTGGCTATTATGACTTTTCTTGTTGTTGCCGTGTTACTAATGCTGAGAAATATATAAAATACATAAAAACACTGCTACTCCTGTCATCTTAAAATGTAGCCTTGTCCAGGTTCCATTCCTCTCTCTCTCACTTTCTCACTCGTTTTTTTTGGGAGAGATGGGGGAAAGCAGGGGTGGGAACGAGAAGAAGGAAGAAAAGGCTTTCACGTTTAAAAATAGCCTTGTCCAGGTTCCATTCCTCTCTCTCTCACTTTCTCACTCGTTTTTTTTGGGAGAGATGGGGGAAAGCAGGGGTGGGAACGAGAAGAAGGAAGAAAAGGCTTTCAGGTTTAAAATCTAAAATTTTATTAGCCGACAAAGGTTAACATTGTCAAAAGTGTGTTTGTGTCTGGTAAGTGGTAGCAGTGGTAGTAGTGTAATGCGTAGTAGTTTACTTTTTTTACAAGATTAGAATCTTTTGTGGTTACAAATTTTTGGCATGTCTTGGTTTAAAAGAAAAGAAAAGAAGGTAAGATCAGTGTCTTGGTGGTGGAGTTGGAATTTTTGTGCTGCGAAAATAAAGTGAGAAAATACATTTTGTCATTTTACTACTTTTTCCAGTTTTTCGGGGCAATGCTCTCATCATCATTCTCAGTATACATGTATGTATGCATATATGATGATCTTAAGATATAGTGATGCTGTATTATTACTTGTGTATATTATTTGCATGGAATAGCCCAGCTCGTTTTTAAGCGTGTATATATATATGTGCATGTCCGTCCAATGCCAAAACTCGTAAAGTTTAGTGGTGGTGATTTTGAAATTACAAAGCATAGAGATGATTATTATGATTATGATCACGGGATCACCAAGGGGAAATATAAAGGTATAGAAAAAAAGACATCATCCAGCAAAAAGGATGACGACGAGAAACAGAGTTGCCAATTTCACTGGAAAATCTTTATATACGTATGGATGGATGGCTTTGCTTGGCTGAGTTTGAGTAGTATAAAAAAAATACTCTTGTTCAATTTTCCAGAAAATATATCTTTAGGCTCCTGTCCTGTCACACAAAAGGACATCATAATAATAATAATATCGGTTTTTAGAAAGGAAAAAATATTATCCTGCAATGGCCGATGGCGGATGGTGGTGGTATGTAGTATGCATATGGCAATTTCGTGTCGATTTCTGAGAACATAACACACATTGCTTCCAGGAACAAGTTGGAAAATGGCTAACCAAACGAATAAACTACCCACCACATTTTTTTTTGTAAAGTAGGTGCACGTATATTAAAAGCCCGGAGCAGAAAATAAAATTCTACAGAAATCAAAATTATCCTCATGTTTGCTGGTTTGGATGAAAGCTGCTAGAGTCAAAATTAAGATTTAATTTGACAAACCTCACTTTCATAAAATATCGGCATATTTAAAAAAAAAAGTTTGGTATGTTATTATTATTATTATGGCATAATATAATATGTCACTCATATGGTAAAATGAGTATACTTCAAACATTTTTTTTAAATTAAAGGCTATATTCAATAATAAAGGTGAAAAAATAAAGTGTTTGTGTACATGAAACGTTTAAATTCAGAAGATAGTCTTAAGTTTTGTTAGATTTAGCAGTTTTATTGCGTAGATATACCTATGTGAACCGTCCCAGCTTAGCATTTATATGAAAAAAGAACAAAAAAAATATATAACGGGGGAAATCAGTGCTTTCCTTTTTTACCACACACACCAACACACGGCGGATTTTTCTTTTCTTTTGCAATGATGTTTGGTTCTCAAGCTGGGAAAAGGACGAGGATGATGATGATTTTCTTTGTCATCCGCTTTTTTCCTGGAGACTACCTACTTTCTTTCTTGTACTTTAGAACACACATTTCCACTACTAGAGCTCTATATGTGCTCCTCTTCTTCTTTTTTATTCTGCTTTCTTTTCAGGTTTTTTTGTCGTTAAGACAGTATTGAACGTATATATTATTTTTGGAAGAAAGAGAGAGAGAGAGAGAGAGAGAGGGAGACTGAGGAAGAGAGCTTTTCTCGGAATGAGTATCATGATGAGAATAAGAAAAGCAAATCGCCTTAAGAGGTCAAACAGACTTCTTTGCTTGATACTCTCACCACTTTGTCCTCTTTTCATTCTCTTATATGCCATCTAGTACTTTACTTCGCCATTCCATATAATATACACATGTAGAGATATGTATGTGATAGCTTTTTTTCTTCTTCCGTTTATTTAAAGGATATTTTTTGCTAGCGTGGTAAAAATAAGTGAACAAGTTAGTAGTAGTAGTATCGGGTAGAAACCAAAGCTAAAATAAATGAGAGTGGTGGTGGTGATGGTGGCCTGGCTGATGATGATGATGTCGGATACCTAACAACAACGACGGGGCGGATATTGGGAAATCACACTCGTTATCTTTCTCTCACTTTCTCTCTGTTTTCTAACCCTTGACCTTTTAATTCTCACACGCATCCACAATAATATAAATGTATCCACTACTCTACCCGTTTATGTGACATTTTTTTATGGTTTATACAAAAAATACCGGAAATTAAATATTTTGTTTAATGGATTCAGTATTCCTCTACTGTCTGTTTACCAGATTACTATAGACATGCCTATTTATGTGTTTTTTAGCGTAAATTATAATAGAAATTACACAACGCAAAACGAGAGAAAGAAATAAAATGATATTTTTTTGGTTCAAAATAATATTCCACCAAAATAAGTGAGCACTTCATTACTTCATTGCCCTTTAATCTTTTCACCCGAGATATAAAAAAAACTTTTTTAGGTATTCAAATTGAAACACACTCTTGAAAATCTGGAAGTCTGTTCACAGTTCACACACACAAACCGAATAAAAAAAATAAAACAAGTTGTGACGGGGACGGCAAAAATGGTGGCAAAAATACTTTGGTACATTTTCACTCCACTTGTTATTTTCACTTATTTTCTTGTATCCAGACAGCGTCTCTAGTGAACGAGTGTTGTGTACCATTCTGTGCTCAAAAAAAGTATTTTCTTTTCCTTTGACCGTTTCAGTTGCAGATGTTTCCCTTGTGATTTATGAATTGTTCTTCTTTCCATAATATACTATCAACTATATACACACACACTTAAATATATATATATCACTCATAAAAGCTTCCATGTATATTACGTATACAGAAATACAGACACTATTTTATGTATAAAGTGCTTTCCAAGATGCATAATATAATTTCATCTCTATTTCTCTATTTGTATTCTTTATATACATTACTAACATTACATATCATACATACATGGATAGATGTAAAAAAAAGGGAGAGAAAGTCACATAAAAATATATCATGATGAAAGAAAAAGTAAAAAGAAAAGAATCATTACATATTATCATCGTCATCATCAATGACTTTTTCTCCAACTTTCACTTTCATTATTATATCATTAGCCTATGGAATTTCCTCTCCTTCTCCCCCTTCTCCACCCAACGAATATATAAACACACACACTCGTAATTTTTGTCATGACAGCAGCAACATCATTAGAACAAAAAAAACTGTAGCAGCAGAGAAAGGAAAAGAAAGGGAAAAGAAGAATACTTTCATCAACACAGGTTTTTTTCTTTTCTTTCTCTCTAAGATAAACAGAGTAAAAAAAACTTGGTGTATGTATTTACATGCATGAAAAAAGAGTAGCATAATATATAATATATATCTACGTACCTATATAAAACACTAACAAAAAAGGTACAAAAAAGAATGAAGAAATTTTTATTTTCTCTTGAAAAAAGAAGAAGAAAAGAATGGTACTCATTTCTCTCATGTCATGAATGAAGACCTCGGGAGGAAAAAAAAGAGGAGTATAGAATGGAATGCAATGAAACATCATCCTCATTCTTCCATTCCTCCTCCACTCCTCCTTCTCTCTCTCTCCCTCTCTTCTTCATTTTTTTTCGTCTCCTCCTCATCAAAATAAAAACTTTCTTCTGGTTCGGAGAGATAAACAATTTGAATAATGTTAGTGTATTCGTCAATCCTCTCTTTCGCTCTCTGTCTTGTCTACACACAGGCTCTTAACACTTTTTGCTGCTGGTGATGCCATGATCGTGGTGGTGTTAAATAGTCTGTACACACACACATATATATATACATGGCTTTGAGGGAAAATAATAAATGGTGGACTGGTTTTTTTTCCTCCTTCTATTTTTTTAACAAGTTTGTAGTTGGTTCTCATCATCATCATAGTAATCATTACAAGTTGTCACTGTCACCGCTTCCTCCTGTGCCGTTAGTCTCTTATGAGAAGTAATCCATTTGTTTGGAAGATTACAACAAAAATATAAGATGATGATGATGATCCGCCCTCTTGTAATTTGTTTAGTTTTTTTCTGCTGTTGTTCCTTTTACTTTTCTCTGCAATTTTTTTTCGAGGGATTTTGGATGGGTGCTTCGTATTGGATTTAGGGTATTAGGCTAGCTTGATTGACAAACGTATTATTTTTCTTATGTGGGCTGCTTCCTTTTCTAAGTGGATCGGATTGCAGTAAAAGCAAAGTAAGCTTTGAGCACATAATAATATTTCCAAATAAATATATATGTGGCTAAACCGGATGTCGCAAAAAGGCAGTAGTACATTGAGGAGGAAAGAGTTGTTTTATTTTGGAGATATTTTGCGTCATTTGTACGCCCAATTTAATTTTGTTTAATAATTTAGTATCGAATCCTCCACTCAAGTGTTTTGCTTTTTATTATTTTTGTTGAATTAATGACATTTGAATGGATGAACACATGGACATACAGACAAACGTTTACACAAAATGAAAAAAATAATAGAATCCATGCCCAATATATCTAATAATAATAATAGTAATAATCAGGTTATCATGAAAAGTATACTCCGTACTCCGTGCCATCGAATAGACAAAGACGCTTTATTAGACACATTTTACTTTTGTAGGTTTAGTCAGGAGCGAGCAATAATTTTTTATACCCTTGTTTACTGTTCGAGTTAGATTTAGCAGAGGAGAAGAGAAAAAGAGGGAAGAGACGTAATAATAATAGCCTATTATTAAATGCACAAGCACGACAATGGTAATGATGACACATAATACCTCTAATAACTATACGTTATAGACTTTATCCATTTCCACTTGCTTTTTTTCTTCTTCTCTTTGGCTCTCCTTCTCTGCTATATAGAACAAACCCTGATTCTGATTGTTCCTTCATAAACACATTCAAACAAAGCTTATTTTATCCCATAGTCTCTCTCTCTATGCTATTGTTTTCGTAGCAGTGTAATAACGTATAAAATACAGAGATGTGATGACAATGATGATGATGGTGATAGTATTAAGGTGTGATGATGCGCGATAGTCCTCTTATATTTCTTTCTCTGAAAAAAAACAAAATTAAAAAAAAAGAATCTTCAGATCATTGAAGATAAATAAGAAAAAGAATTTTTTCTACTTGTTTTGCAGAAAAAAAAATATACATTTTTCGGAATAATAAGGAATCTAAAATGAAGAGAAAGAATAAAGAAAATCTGCTTTGCACTCTCTCTCTCTCTCTCTCTCTCTCTTTCGCATTACTATACTCATAGTCGTACCATCTGTCTCATCCTATCTCTCTGTATATAGAATTTTCACATTTGACCTTTGTGAAACAATGTGTACGACTTCTTTGATCTTCTTCTTTGGTGCAGAGTTCTAGAAGAGCTCCCTTTTTTGCTTTCTCTCCATTTCTCCATTATTTCATGCATGCCTCCCTACCTGTTTGTTTTTTTTTTTTTTCAAAAAGAGCGAAAAAGAGAAGGGAGGGTATAAGGTCCGATGAGAATGATGATGATTTAGGGTAAAAAGACATGAAAGTATATCTGTAGTAGTAGTAGTAGTAGCATACGCTTCTTTGCAGCTCTACGAATCCTTCTGCTGCTCCTTTCATTTTGTAAATTTGAGAAATTCGCTTTGAACTTTGAGAAGAAATGATGATGGTGGAGCGTAGTGCTAGTAGTGATAGTAGTAAGGACAGTATAGTGGTGTGGAACGAGATACGAGGATGATGATCATGATGAAGTATCTCTCTGTAATAATGATTCCCTCAGCTTTATATAATAAATGTGTGTGAATATGTAACCCTAAGCTCCCTGTGCGTGTGCGTGATGTAACATTATTATATTATTATTATTGTTGTTATAAAACCGTTGCTAGTTTCTTCTCACCGCCATCATCACAACCACCACCCGAGTAGCAGTGGTGGTGGTGGTCGTCGTCGTAGTGAGATGATAGAAACCAGCTTTTTTAAGAGCAGAGAAAGGAAATTGGAGATATTTTAAGGCAGGTCCACACAGAAGACGAAAAAAACACGCCATCATCTCCATGAGATGACATCCATGCTATCGTCGTGTCTGTGATAATGGTTTTTGCAGGATTTTCGTCGTAAACAACACAAAAGCGGTGTAATAGTGTTAAAAAATGTAAGCTGATATTCTCTTCGCGAAAATTTCGGTTTTTCGGTCGTCGGGAAAGAGCAAAAAAAGGATGTAATATATCTATGTAAAAAATACAGAACTAAGCGAGCGTTCAACTATTTTTTGCGTGAGCGATCCAGTTTTTTAAAAGATTTTTTTCTTCACTCCTTCCTGTTTTCTTATAAAAAATGACTGTGTTTTGTGTGAGTGTAGTAGAGCTGAGGGAAAAAAGCAAGTTTACAAACGCCAACCATATTGATGCTAGTGAAAACGGGTAAACATGCGTGGTAGTCAGTTTGTTTCGGTATTTTGATGTTTTTTAAAACTTGTTTCAATAAACCTTGTTTGATGAAAAAATTTGAAAATTCTGTGTTCTGAGTTCAGTCATATTCATGGTAATAATTAATAATCCTACTCGATAGTATAGTGTCAAGTATCCCTTCCCTGTTTATTTCAGTGGAAAAAAGTTATTTTCTCCCATTTTCTTCTTCTTCTTCTTCTTCTTCTTCTAAGGTTTAAATATTAACCCGCATTATCATTACTCATCCTATTTTCACATTTACATGATGATGAGCCACACACGTTTCCCTGATCGATAATGTTTCGTTACTTTCATTGCAACCTTGTGTATCCCCCCTCTCTCTCCCTCTCTCTCCCTCTCTCTGCCTCTTGATTTGACTATGTTGTGGTATTTGTTGTGGTATTGAAACCACAACAAGAAGCCTACTTGAAAACCAATAAAAAGTTTTCAAGTGAAAATGTTACTACAGAGCGGAGCTATGCATAAACAAAGCACACACTCTGAAATTACTTATTTATTATTCTCCTCTCTTTCACCCATCATCACCTCTCTCTTTAATAAACTCCTTCAAAATCACATGGAAAGCAAATGGATAGGTTAATAACCGAAAAGGCACACATTGTATATTTCATGTACAACTCGCGTAATTAAAAATTATGGGTCTCAATATAATATTTTTTTGAACATTCACAAAAACAATAATGACACTTATGATGTACGTGTGAATCACTTGATCTTTAATAGCATTCTCAGTTTTCAATTTTTAACGAGGCTATAATACCTTTAAAAAGGGATTTGGCACGACGTAAAAAAAATAATATTAAAAAAATCATGGAATTGTAGTACATGCAAACATGTTTCATACTAACATCATTTCTGTTACAAATTGGGAACGGTGTATGTTTTGAGCCATCTGTAAATTTAATCCTCTCATCAGTGTAGTAACACGATTGCCAAACTGATCGCTTTAGCCTTGTAGGTCTTTAGGTATATTTGTGTAGCGTGTGCATCTGCAGCACCACCAGTAGTACTACGCTTACCAAACGGATTTTTTGTGTACAAGCACCACCGTATGTTGTAATACTAATATTTTTTCAATTTGCTGTTAAATCTTTTTTTTAACCAAAATTGCATTCATTTTCGGCAATGTACAAGTTATACCTACATGCTTACATATTGCCAACCACATACCATTCCAATCACCAATTAATCCCATAACAGCTCCAATATAGTTACTTATGTGTATACACACTCACATTTTTAAAGGACGATTTTGGGTATGAGTTCTCGATATTATATGTATATGGATGGTACAACAATACACACTTACGCAAGACCTAATTTAATTAAATTAATTTTCAAGCTTCATCCTTCACTTTCTCCATTTCTCTCTCTCTCTCTGCGTATGTATGTATACTATGCTATATGTTTGTATGCAGTAAGGTACACACAACTTAACCTACTTGACTAAATAAGAGGACCCCCATAAGAGAGGTCCCTCTACACAAAATACAATCCACAAAGTTACGTGTTTCGATTTTGGATGTCATATGAAAATGAAAGAAAAAAATGTCTAAATGAAAATATTATGATGGGATGGTTGGAGAGAGAGGGGAAAAATGGATGACTGAGTATGCAATGCACAGCCAGAGACACATACACATTCATCTAGAAAGAGAGAGAGAGAGTGCAGTGAAGTAGGATAATGTATAGTGGATTTTGTAACACATACAAAAGCGCTACTCACACAATCCTCCTCCACCACCATCACCGCCACCACCATATATAACCATCCGCATCCCACACCACATTTTCTCTCTATAATCTGTACCAGGACGAGTGTGAGAGAGAAAAAAAAATACGTGAACTCAGGCTACTCCATACATACCTCCACCGCCACCCTTTCATGTTCATTTTTTTATCCGGGCTTCCCAGTGTAAAATCCCATTATGGATAGATACATGCCTTTGCTTCTGCTGCTGTTGTTGTTGTAGTCTACACACAAGAAAATAAATAAATAAATAAATAAATAATACTTTTGAGCAGCATCACCGACGTGCGTACACAAAAAATATGTATGCATATTGATGGCAAGTTTTACTTTCATTGACAGTCACAACAAAGCATGCATACATCATCTTTCTTTCTTTTTAAAAAAATTACATAATAAATATAATAATAACAACAAAGCACTTTAAAACATGCAAACTTGTCTGAATTGTTTGGTGGCTCGTTTTTCTCTAGTTTCTAGTAAACTGGAAAATAATAATGTTTCTTGTTGTTGTTGTGGCGACCTCCTCTGCCATCCCATCATCATCATCCAATACCCAAAAAAATACAAAAGAAAATCTGTCTCTTTATATTAATAAAAATTATATAATTTTTTTTTCGTATAGCTTTTACTAACTTTGGGTTTTCGGTTTGAAATAGCATTGCAGTTGTGTATATGGGGTTTTCAAGTATACACCAAAGTAATGGTGGCATTTGGCGTAACTTTCTTTTCCATGCCAACAATAACCGCGATAGCAACCAAACAGCAAAACCGCAAAAGCAGCAGCATCTTTTTTTCCTTCAGAGCCCCAAAAAAATTCTACAGTATTCTATCCAAATCGATCGATATGATGTGTGCGGTGCTATATAATTTTATGCTGCTCCACGTTATAAATGTATTAATATTTTTTTGTGGTGCGGTGTGTGGAGTTTTTGGTATGGAAAAAAAGAAGACTATGCTTTCACTTTTTTTCCGGGAGTATGATAGCAGAGGTGGAGGAGAAGGAAGCAGAAGAAGAAGTATTAAAGTATAAGAGCAGAGGAGCAGAGATAAGCGATTTTATTGCCCATTATTATTTGTACCGCGGTGGTGGTGGAGGCATTGGCGGCGGAAGATTTAAAAATTCAAAACATTTTCCTTTCAATTTAATGCACGGATTATTATTATTACTGTCAAAAAGAAATAAAAAATAGAAGAAAAAAAGATTATATTTTTGTTTATGCAAAAAAACATGTCTGCACAAATACACAGATAATAAACAAACACATAAATATGCGCAAACATTATAAATATTTATTTAAGTATCTGCTAGATATATTTTTTAAACGATCAATAACGCCATATTATTGAAAAAACCCGCAACTTTTTTTTGACTACTCCTGTGCTGCTGTAATAAACCCTTTCAATTCCAGGAAGCCATTATCAGAGCAGAAAAAAACTTTTACTTTTCTCTCTCCCTCTCTCTCTCTGTCTTCCTCCCTCTTTCCCAAGTAAAGTCGCTCTTGTCCGAAAATTTATACAAATCCGATTTAAAAAAAAACTTGCTACTACATGTATAGCAGTTGTAGGAAAATAATCCATAAAAAAGTGGAAAATGTGTATTATGATGGTAGACAGGGAACAGGGATACACTCTGGCAGTAAAAGTACTTAACTTTAATATTATTATGGGAGGAAAAAGAGAGGATGATGATGATGTTGATGATGATGACATTGTGGTCTGCTGCGTTGCCATCGTCGTTGTCGTAAACACATGATATTATGTATAATAATATGCTACTATGCTGCCAGTAGGATGGGATTGGAATATGCATATGCGCATACATAATGGCATTTTTTGAAGGGAGAGAGAAGCGATAGGTTCCATTATAAAAAGGTGATTATAATATAAAAACCTAGTTAGAAGCTAAGTGAAAGCATAAGTGCTTTTATTGAAAGGGAAAGCAGTCAAGTGAACGGCGTGAGAGAGAGAGAGAGGGAGAGAGAACGGTGAAAGTGACGTGTGTGCATTTATGTATAATATAATGTCTGTGCGGTTTTAAAATGGGGAAAACGAATATTTCGGGGAAAGAGAGAAGAGGGCCAACAGAATACACACACACAAAAGTGAAAGCCGCTTGGCTAGCTATAGGTTCTTTGCTGCTGCTGCTGCTCTTTGTTAGATGGATAGATGGATGGCTGGCTGGAAAAAAAGGGAGAAAAGGAGAAAAACATTAACAAAAAGTGAAAAGGGAGGAGCGGTTATAGTAATATAGTTTATCTTGTAAACTAACTCTTTCTCTCTCTGTGTGTGTATCTGTTGTCATCATGATTCATTAAAAAGAGGGCATGTAAAATGATACGCCTGAAGCAATGGTGGTCGTGGTAGTAGCAGCAGCAGTGAAACTAGTAGTAATAGATGAGTAGGTATACATATATTATACTGGTCGTATCAAATATTATGACAGGGAGTAGTAATAATAATAAACACGTGAATTTTCACTCGAGTGTCCTTTTTTATATTCTGTTTGGTCGGTTGCGTTTTCATGGTTGTGGTGTGGTGGTGGTAGTAGTAGTAGTAACAGTGATGATGGCAGTCGTGGTAATCAAAAACGGGTGAGTGGTGAATGAAGCGGGTCAATGAGTTTTGTTGTGTGTGTGTGTGTGTGTGTTTGTCTGAGTGAGTCTCTCTTTCTCTTTACACGTCTTTTATTGTGTGTTTGTGTAGTAACATGATATTATGTATAATGTATACCTATGCACTAAAAATGTACATCTACTACCTGTTTTTTTAGCCCACGTACTTTTCTACTTTATTTTCACATTTTATTTACTGTTTAGAGGCTTGAGGCACGCTTTGCCATGAAAATACCGGTTATATCCATGACCACCCCGTGAAAGTTGGGAGAAAATAGATATGGGTGTAGGTATGCATGTAAGTTTATATGGTAGCATGAGAAGTCAAGTCAAACATCAATTTGATATGACGATGATGATGATCATGATGTTTCCTCTTTTTAAACGTTTAGCTATGAAATGGGATACCTTTTTTGTAGTGCCTCGCCTTCTTTTTTTTTACCTTACAAAAAGCCATAATGTTTTTTTTGTGTGGAAAACTTCTTTTTTTTACCTTACAAAAAGCCATAATGTTTTTTTTTGTGTGGAAATACGATGCCAAAATATAAAACTGTGGTGTAAGTTGTTTTAAACAAGGGATAGTGAATGTATAATACAGTAGATAGGTTTGTAAGTAGCAAGAAAAAAACAATGCAGAGCTGCAGAGCACCAGCAATATTTTTTAGATGGGAAATTTTCCTTTTATTTTTGCTGGATTTTTTTTGTAGGTGTAATTTGAGAAAATTTACCTGTCTGCTAAACTAAAGTAGATACACACATATTGTGTTACTAAACCTTTCACTATGTACTTTCTTTTTTTGCCCTTTTCTTTCTGTAAAAAAACGTAAACAGGTCTAACAACCATAAATAATATGATTTATATGGCCGTTATAAATTATTAGCCTTTTTACCTTCTCTCATCATATACATTAGAGGAAACCAGGCATAAAGAATAGAATGCCTTTTAGCCCTTGAAATAGAAAAAAAAGACAAGGAGAAGGAGAAAAAAACATTTTATTTCCTCCAGGTCTTTAGTAGCTTTAAACACGCAAGTATAAAAAAATATATATTCAGGGAAAAGGAGAGATAGATAGATAGAAAAGGAGAATAAAAGAGAAAAGAAAGCAGCTTTCTCTCTCTCTCTGAAAAGGACAAAAGGTTTTACACACACACTCTCTCTCTCTCTTGTGCTATTGCTACCTTTATCTCAATCTCTCCTTTATACAGTATTTCTTACAGACAACAACAAAAAATCTTCTTCTTCCCCGAGTCATGCAGCCAAACAAAATAACAATGTTATCAGGAAATGGCACACAAGCAGACGAAGAGCTGGAGTAAAAACTCTACTGTGTGTGTGTGTGTTGTTTGAAATAGCTGGAAGGAATGCTGCTATATACCACTTCTGTTGCTACTGTGGCATCATCAGTGATGCTACTTTTACTTCTTTTTTTACTTGTTCCACATGTACATTTAGTTCCTTTAAAAAAAAATAACCTGACAGCTATTCAACCAAAGAGAGAGAAAAAATGACAGGAAAAGGAAAGAAATTTCTCTCTTCATTCATTTATCATGCGAAAAAAGGAAGAGTGAGTGTAAGTTACACTTCTTGTTGTTTACAAGTAGGAGTGAAAATGTAAGAAAAAGATAGGAGAAGAAGAGAGAGAGAAAGACATGTGGTGGTGGTGGTAGTGTGGCAATGGCTGCTACCTCATTCCCTCAAGCAGTTTTTATACAGTCATCACCATCAACATCATTATCAACATTATCATCATCATCAACAACATTGCCGTCGTCTCTCTATACTACATAATATATATATCACCACACACACCACGCTCTCCTTTCATTTTTTTCTCTCTTTCTCTACTTTTCTGCATCTATAATCGGTTTAGTAAAAAAAGAATTCATGCAAACACCACATACACTCACACACACATGCATACCTACATGTGTGTATATCTTTACAATCTACAAACTATATGCGAACAAGCATGCAATAAAAATTGAATAGAGGAGGAGCATACGTTACGTTATGCACAAACAGAGAGAGAGAGAGAGAGAGTGAGCGAGAAGAAAAAAAGTTGCCTTTTTTCTCTCTCTCTCTTTTCTTCTCTCTCCTTGTGGACCCTTGCTTTTCGGGAGAAGAAGGAAGTACATCTGCTTTTCTCTCCATTCTTTGGTTACCAAGTATGTGAAGCATACGTAAAAAATGTACCGCTGCTTCTGCTGCTGCTGCTACAAATACTACTACTGCTGGTTGTACTAGTAGAGTTGTAGAAGTAGTAGTAGTAGAAATGGTGGTGGTGGTTTGTTGTACGGAGGAATTTCTCTCGCTGGATTTTTGCTGCCTTTCTCCAGGGACCCTCTCTCTCTTTCTCTTTTTCTTTCTCCATTGAAAAAAGAAGAGAAAGATGAAAGAGAAAAGGAGGGCACGAAAACTCTAGGCATATTATGCTACGGCGATGATCATGATGATGATGACGACGATGAACATGGAAAGAGAAAGAAAAGCAAAGGCGACTGTGAGAGAGAGTTGACTATGTGTTCACTTCAGAGTTTTCACCAAGTGAAAGCAAAGCAACAAAAATGGTAGAAATTTCGTATTCTCTCTCTCTCTCTTTCTCTTACTATTTTCTACTTTCAAACTTATGTTTTTATACAACAAACACTATATATACATTATAGCTATGCATATATATAAAATAGTGCTACTATAGATGCTACTTTTGCTTCTACCACCGCCACAACAACTGCTCATATTACTACTACTTCTACTATTACTACCTTATCCTCAAACGGGAAAAAGCAGTTAGCAGTGTAGTAGTCGCAAAAGCAGCCAGCATCTTTTTTTCTCTCTCTCTCTCTCTCTCTCTCTCGAATGAATCTCTCATATATATGGAAAGAGAATCGTGTATGGGAGTTTTAATAAATAGCAGCTCAGTTTTTGTAGTATGGTCATAGTTTAGTTTTATTTCCGTATACCCAGAAGACCGTGTGAAAAAGAGTAGTAGAAAGTATGAGAGCTAGAGTTTTCCATCATGCTTGCGTGGACATGAGTGAGATCTACACACACAGACACATTTATTTTACTAGTCTCAAGGAAACAAGAAAACCAGTCGTCGTCGTCGTCGTGCTAAACTTTTTGTCTATTCGCTTTTTGCTCCCGCTTCTGAACTCTATGGAAAATTTGCTTGCTTGCTGCTGCTGATGTTGATGCTGATCATCATCATGGCGGCGATAAATGTTATCTATCATGATATGCTGCTAAAAACCATGTTGAATTTATGGTCACTTTAATTTTAAAGTTTTTAAAGTAGGAATAATTGAAGTATAACTTAAATGTCGTCCTATCGTTGTTTGTAAATACTCATTTTACACAAACTTAAAAAGTATTTTAAGATTCAAGTTTTGATTTTTCGGTGAAAAAAACTCTTTTTTTTTGTCTTTTTTGTTTCTGCTGCAGAACGAATTTTTTTAAACCCTTTTGGTCAATTTGGTAGTGAAAATAATAATAATATGTTGCATGCTTATACGTATTTTAAGAACAAAGTGAAAGTACTTTTTTGTGGAACATAAGAACACCCATGTCGTTTCATAAGTTGTATTGCAAGTGGGTAGTGTTGTAAGAGTGAAATGTAATTCCTTTTAGTATTTTATTTTTTTACTGTAAGAAGATAAAAAAATGTACGTATACTTACATACATAATACTATATCGGGCTATTGTATACGTCTAACGAAAATCCCCGTCTCTAGTTTCTTCTTTCTTTCTCTTCTGCTTAAAAACAAGTCGTAGACGCGGAAGAAAAGTGAGAAGAAGAGGGAAAAAGTACGTGTCGTTTTACAATGATCCACTTTTATCCGGAATACAAAGTGGCTGGAATAAGCTTCAAAAGTATTATTATTTTTTCCTGATCTTTTTTTTTATAAAAAAATACGAGAGAGATAGTGCGCCGCGTTTTTTTCTCTTCTTACTCCTCTACCACCATTTCTTCTTTTTTTAACAAATTCAGTTAATTTTTTAAAAGGGATATGGGATGTACGTGTATGTATATGAATGGATGGGAAAACCTGCACGGAATATTTTTGGATGTTTTTTTATATAGTTTTAAAATTTGATGGTATGATGGTTGGATGGTCGCCATGCATGGGCTCTACTTTTGGAGAAGAGGAATGATAATATAATGTTGATATAAAGTTTTAAGATGTGAGATGTTTGTGTGTGTGCATACATTATTTTCATACTCCTTTTCCACCTTTTCATTTGTGAGTATGGGTGTGTGTGTGTGTCCTGTTCATTTGCATTTATAAATGGGGCTCTTGAAGACAAACAGTGAGCCAAACAAAACTTGCTCGCTCATTGGATCATAACATAACGGTATGTTATTACGGGGTATGCTGATGTTCCTGATGGTGCTGGTGAATGAGTGAATTGTAGTTAGTGGGCTTTTGAAGTAATAGAACCAGTCACCACACTAGTAGTAGTAGATTGTATGCTACTTTTGCTCTGCTAAAAAACACAATGTTCAATTACACAATGAAAATATAGACATGTTTTTGGACAGACACGCATAATATGGAGTTAACAAAAAAGTAATAGATTGCCAGCATGTTTTGTGTGGCTACTGCTACTGCCTTCATCTTCAAATAATATGGAAAAGTTACACAGTGGATGGCTTTGTGTGTGTTTGTGAAGCTTGTTTGAAAAAGCAAGAGAGGTAATTTAGAGCCCATTAACCTCAATTCCACCGTGGAGGACACTTGATGACACTTTCAGGCAAGCACTGAGAAAAAGTATAAGGAGGGCGAGAGAGAGAGAGGGGGAAGGAGATAGATAGAGCAAAAGATGACGGAAAGATGAGATGAGAGATTTCTCCACATTCATTATGAAAAACGGGTTGTCTGGGACAAGAAGTAAAGGCATAAAAGAGAAGTAGGTAGAGAGAGATGGGATGATGATCCTTAACTCATCTCACATAAGATGCTCTCTAGTGATGCAGTAGCAGCAGCAGGCAAGAATGAGTGAGGGCGGACGTGCGAATGAAATTCATATTGCTGTAGTATATTGCCAAGTATAATATATCAAAAGAAGGAGCGAAGCAGACATGAGAAATATTTATATGACAGCAAAGGGCTATCCCGGATAAAGAAAAAAGTCTGTCAGATATACATTTCCGTATTTTACTTCATTTAAAATTAATCTTATTCCTTTTATCCCGGTTTATATTTATGATGCGAGAGATCCAATTTTCATCCCCGCTTCATAAACCATTTTGCATACATAAAATGAGAGATATTATGTTGGTGTATATGGAATAGTAGTGACAGTGACTCACACGCATGCACAAATAATGCCACTTGAAAACAAACGCGTTCTTGTGCAAAGGAAAATGATTGAGTGGTTTGGTTATTGGCACTTGTTTGTCATTTTCTTTCATCATCTCATCAACGCCAGCTTGTTCACACAATTTTATCAGAGATGAGAATTGACGTGTAGATGACAACGTATCTCTCTATCTTTATAATAATAAACATAGTCTTAAGCATGTCTAAAAGTTAATTATATAATAATAATAAGAAGAAGAAGAGCAAAAATTTGGGTGGGTGTGTAAATTAAAAGCATTCAAAATTATTTTTCATGCAAATAAAGTATCCTTAAAAAATCCTCAAAAGATATGTATGAATATATTTTTATTCTGAGAAAAAGTGAAAAAAAATTTAATCTAAATAATTTGTTTATATTTCTCTATTTTTTTATAGGTTGGTGTTCCGAAGACGAAGAGAGACTGGTTCGTGACCTTTTTCGAGGCTACAACAAACTGATACGACCTGTCCAGAATATGACAACCAAAGTGAACGTCAAGTTTGGTCTTGCCTTCATTCAGCTCATCAACGTTGTAAGTAGACATTCCACATTAGCCGTTAAACAAAACAAAGATAATACTTAATTATTATGCATAGGTAATGTATTTGTGTACTCAAGAAGATGTGATAAGATTCTCATTAAGATTTTTACCCACCCGCATATATATGGAGCGCAACGCGTTACAGTCTCTAGGAATTAATTAATGCAGGCCATATTTTGCTAAACACATTTCTTCTCTTAGTGTCATCCTGTTATTGAAAAAGTTTTTAGTGCCAAAGTATTTTTTTTAGCATTATACTTGTGAATGTTTACTTGTTCAGATAGAGGAAGAGGAAATGATTATGGTGGTGATGATGAGTTATGATGAATTGTCGGTTGGCAATGGGCTAATACCGCATATCCGGCAAAAAAATACTCGAGCCAGAAAAAAAGAAAGATAAAAGTTAAGTTGAGTTGGATAGAAAATATAAGACCTACTTTCAGCGCGACCACCGTTGTCGTTCTTACTAATCTTTATATTATCATCACTCTAGCAGCATATTACTCTGTAATAGGTAGGTGTATGTTTATACACAACTGATAAGAAGAAAAAATTAGATGGATAGATAAATAGGAAATGAGTGAAATGGTGAAAGTGTATATATAGCAGAGAGAAAGTACAAAACATGGATTGACATATTTCATTTAACTTTCTCCCACTTTTCTTGTTCTTCTGTTTGAGGAGAGAGAGAGAGAGAGAAAGAGCACCATTTTTATTTTATCATGTATGTAGGTTTTTTGTGTATATATACAGAAAAGAGGGAGAGAAGAAGAAAAAAAGTTGAGTTGAGAGCTTTTTACTTAGAATAAATAATAGCGTGTTTTGGAAGACTGAAGAGGGGAAAAAAGAAGAAGAAGAAGGAGCATGAGAAGTAAGGAGAGAAAAACAGAAAGAGAAAAAAAATATATAGAGAAAGCTTCTCGGTGAAAGAGAGAGAGGATTAATATTTCTTCATTAAAAGAAACAAGCAGAGAGAGAGAGAGAGAGAGAGAGAGAGAGAGAGAAGAAAAAAGAGAGATGTGTAGTTGTAGTTGTTTGCTAGAAAAAATCCTTTCTGCCTCTATCTCTCTATACATACGGTTAGGTTACAGCTGCTGCTTCAACTTTATCACATCACGTAATAAATAATTACTTTCTTTTAACTTTCACTTTCTCTCTTTTTTTACTTTGCAGAACGAGAAGAATCAGATCATGAAGTCGAACGTCTGGCTTCGATTGGTAAGTCCTTGTGTGCCTTTCTCTCCTATATTGTTTATTCTTTAATGCTTGTTATATATAAAAAATGTATGTATATATGACTGTATATGGGTGAAAAATGTAGGTATTTATCTATTTTAAAAATGTACTTTGAATTTTGTTCTTCTTGGACCTGTATGCTTTCTCCACTTTCTTTTCTGTTCAGTAACAATAAATAAATAAACGAGTGTGAGTGTTTTTTTTTTGGAAAGAGAAGCAGAGAGAGAAAAAAATTTATGTGTGTACTTCTTTTCCCTTTTTATTTTCTCTCCTCTCTACGTCCTTTATTCTCCCATTCTCTTTTGATGTGGTGATTTGATCTGTGTCAAGATATATATAAATATAATAAATATGTTTAAAGACGTATCGAAAAAAAGAAACAAGATATTTTATGTTCATTCGTTTTTTCTTTACTTTTCCCTCTCTCCATTTTCTTTAAATCCAAAATACACACAAGCACACATGCATACATTGAAAAAACACAACATCATTTGACTTTTCTACACTTTTTTTCTCCTTATTTTTTTTCTTCTCTTGACAATCTTATTATTTCCCTTCATTACTTGTCCGTTTGCTTGAATGTACTTGGGTTGCTTTTGTTAGATTTTTTTACTTGAAATGTATATAAAAAACAACTTTACACTGGGTTTGATTTTTTCTGTACAAATAAATGTATGTACATGTACACGTTATAATACTACCTTGTTCCTCTTCTATTTTCTTATCCTTCTGTTTTTACTTTTCTTTGTCCCATTAAATGAAAAAGTGTTTCCTTTTGCTGTCCTTCCTTCATTCATTCTTCCTCTCTCATCCTTTTTACATCGTATACATACATATTCTTATATAGGTTTAACATTAGCATGGAGGTTTTTAGAGAGACTTTTTTTGTTTCGTTCAAATGCACACAGTCAGTCATTCAGATGAACCGAAAGAGGGGGAGAGAGAGTATTTACGTAGTAGAGCGGAAATGTCACTGATTGGCATTACCGACGTATGAAGAAAAGTAAAAAGTACAAAATAGAAGAAGTTGCCTTTTCCGGCGTATTGTTTATGTACAATATATACATACATACATAGTAATATAGATACAAAGACAGCTACTTACCCTCAATATATTTTGATTACATGATGGGAAAATGTTGTAAATTTTAAAAGATTCTTTTTTTCTTCTCATTCTATTTTCTCTTTTCTCTACGTTTTAACAAAACAAAACTACGTAAATACAGATCAAATCAAATTTCCAAAAAAATGACATTTGCGGAGGGGAGAATATTTTTTTCTTTACTGATTTATCTAAAAATTACTCTAACTAAACTCAAGTATGTAAAGATCGCATTTTTCTAAACTTGAAGTAAAAAAATTATCTAGTTTTCCAAGAACCAACTTTTATATTTTCCTCTGAAAGAATTTCCACCCAAGCTTGGAATTTTGCCAGTCACTCCATTCTCAACCGTTATACATTTAACTAGTCTCTCTCTCTCTCTTTCCCTCTCCCCATAACCCACACATTTAAACACACATATATTTAATATTATGATATCCATCCACAGTCCACACAAACACAAAATTGTATGCCAGAATAATATTGTAATCCTCAACCCTATATTTGTTGGTTTGTGTTACGGGTTTTATCCTCTCTCTTTTTTCTTCTTCTTCTTTTGCTCTGGCCTGTCTGCTGAAGACCGAAAGAGAGAGAGAGAGAGAGAGAAATTGAGTAAACTCTTCTTGCAAGCCATTTCTTATTTTTCATCATCCTGCCTATTACACACTAAAACACATGAGTAGCAGAAAAGAGACAGGAAAACAGAACGATTAAAGAAACAGATAGATATACACACATATACACACAATAATATTAAGCACACGAGTACCCCGATATAAAAAAATAGAGGAACGAACGTATATAAATAGGCACACATCTACACACATTCACAGATGCATGCATACAACAAAAAGGAGCGACCACTTTCTACTCTTTTACTTTTCTATTGATTTTGGCCCTGTTCCCAAAAAAAGGCCAAGTGAAAGGCCTAAAACAGAAAGAAGGGTAAAAAATGAAGAAAAAAAGTCTCTCTCCCACATACTTCTCTGAACTGAGCAAAATGGAGGGAGAGAAAGAGAGAAAAGTGTCTGTCTGTATGAAACGAAATAGGAAAAGAGAGAGAGAGAAAGAAATAACTTTACATTTAAACTTTTTTTCTTCGCTGACTTGACTTTCCCAAACAAACTCTCACTTTGAATTTGAATATTCGTTTGTTTCTCTGG
>JAHZNC010001547.1:0-19555 GCA_027744095.1 Zhuqinia jingwanae
ACAAAGCATCAAAAAATCATTGACGACAATAGACATGATGCCGGACTGCTGCCTTCTTACACTTCCCTTCTACAAAAAAAAAATTATATATTTTTTTAAGTAAAAAACACTCAACTGCACAGACACGCGACAACAGGGAGAAGGGAATTGAAGCAAAGTCAACAATTCGGAAGGAGAAAAAAAGCAATAATAATAATAATACTTTTTGATACAATGTCCATAGTCCATATACCTTTCCCCACATAACACATATACATAGTTGTTGTTCGTCGTCAACCGTCTCTTCTAATAATGTGAGCAAACGAACGAGCAATCTATTGTTTTGAGAATGAGAGTATAGTACCACGCCACAAGTCAAAAAATGATGTAATGACCAACGTACCATGTTTTGACGTTTTTTTACCTTGTGTTCATCGCATTATTGTTATTTGTTGTTGTTGTTATTATTATTATATTTTTTATTGCTTTATGTGGTATGATGATGCATGCACCGCGGAGTGTGATACATTACAAAAAAAAACAATATTATTATTCAAAAACATTGGTCGTCCAAAAAAAAACTGATGATGGTGGTTGGACAATGGACTCTTTTGTGCTTATTGTCTGAAAGGCAGAAACCGACGACGTAAAGGTAAGACGAAAAAGGTGATTGGTGTTGTTGTTTGTTATCATTGTGACATATTTTTATTTGGTGCCTCCTGATGTGGAGAAAATGGAACACTGTTTTTGATGAGAGCTCTCTCTCTCACCACTAATTTTCGCCTAGAAATGATATAATGTTACTTTTATGCACATTGTGCTATTCATGCTATTATTTTGCCTTTCTACATTGTTCTTAATTGTTGTGCCATTCTTAATTCAGTGATCATGTTTTTTTGTGTGGTTCGCGTGTCAATATGCGGTACATCACCAGGATATCCAAAATCAAAATGTGCATGCGTAGCAAGGTAACCATTAGGAATTATTATGCCTACACAACCTTTATATTCTTGTGAAATATTCATCCAAACATTATATTTTATATTACATTTTTTTGTCATTTTGGGTGTTAAATTTTAAGTTGTAAATCATCTCATCGAAAATATTGGCCCATATTTTAAATGTAAAATTCATGAAAATGAAGATGGCCTGACATATGCAAACATGAAATTCATGAATGCAACTTGAAGTAGAAAATATGTAAATAGTACTTTTTTACCTTGTTATGTAATTCCATGATTTAAAAAAATTAAACTGATGTAAAAGATAGTGAGCAAAGTGAGAACATGGTAAAGCAAGATAATGATCAAGACTGGAAAAGCGTGCGCTCGACTCGTGCCTATTGTGATGATGAGGAAGGCATATAGGGAGAGAAAAAAGTTGAATTAGTCAAGTCCTCTCATAACCATCAATTTTTATTCTCACCCTCTCTATTTTTTACTATCTGATAATGTGAGTGTGAATGAGTGTAACTTGGTGGAGGATTCAATACGATTTGAGAGAGAGAAAAACGACTCGTCGTTGCCCTCCTGCTGTTATCAACGTGTTCACGGAGTCGAGTCATAAGAATGACTTTTCAGTCGCCAGAAAATGATACATAGGTACTTTGGATTCAAATGTTTCTACACAGTATACCTTAGGGAACATAACGACCGTTAAATATTTTTTTGGATGTGCGTTGAACAAAGTCGTTTTCATACATTTATGGCAAGATTAGAAATATGGACTATTATACACAATACCGAAGAATTGGAAACCTTTTTTGTCATGATTTAATTTTGCAATATCATTTTACTCTTGCTGCTGCCCTTGCAGTGTGGTAGCTTTTGACTTATCATTTATAATAAACCTAACGTGAATACTGACTAAAATTATAACTCTTAATTAGTATGCCCATCATAACATTCTTTAAACAAAAGGCTGAATCATGGTGAATAAGCGGTTCATATGCGAGAGCTGTACTTCCATTTATTAAACAAACAAGGAAATGAGGGAAAATGTTTTTTTAATTCTCAGACCAAAATGCAAGAATATTTGTTATACTTCACATATGTATACACATATACACACACAAGTCACTTATGTGACATTATATATCAATTAGTTAAAACAATTGATTATAATTTTTTTCACATTGATTATAACATTCACTCAGATTTTATAATACATATTACCAGAGAAGCACAATGATATATACAATTTCATTTTATGAGATTCAATGAGTGAGTAAAATGCCAAGTTTTCCGTCAACAAATTTTTTGACATTTTTTTAATTTTATTTAAGGAGACCCTGCTCAGTCCCTGCGTCAAGGCCAGTATGGTTCTGCATCGTTGGATATATAGTCAAGGAACATGCCTACTACTACTAAGAAATGTGTGTGTCTTGTTAAGTTTGCTGTTAAAAAGTCTCTAACGACTGAATCAGCATAAATACACATTGAAAACCAGAAATTTTTATGATGTCAGAGTGACATACAAGTTTAAACGTGGAGTTATGCGATTTGTACTTGACATTTCAGAAAAAACATATATCTGGTCTATGATTAAATTTTGTTCGCTTATTTTTTCTTGTCAATAAGTATTTTTTTGTCTCTACTTAAGTCGTTGTTGTCGTGGCTGTAGCATTTTATTTGGAGTTGAGCTTCCGATTTGGTTGGAAGGAAGGAACTATGGAAACCGTCACATAGTATCCTTAGTTTCATATGTAATGCGATTAGAATAGACGTGTGTGTGTGTGTTTTTTTTTCCTTCTTTTGTATAATTTCACGGGTTTTTGTAATGGACATGAAACGGTATTTACTTAATCCTGCTGTGTGGCTCGGTATGTGTAAATAATAATAAAGTCTACACATTTGTTTGTGATTCACAGTGCTTTTAGTTTAGTTGAAGGCACAAAAAAAGCATTAATCATCAATTGACGGCCAAACTCTTTATTACATTGCAATTTTTGACTACACAAACAAACACACACATTGTATTTAGCCAACAAAACGGGAAGTGTGTCCAAATAAAAAATTTACCGAAAATTGTCGTGTGACAAGAGGTACACAACGATGACATGAGGTGTCAGGATAAGGTGACGGACGACATGTTGTGTGCCCTTGATTACAAATAAAGCCAAGTAATTTTGACACATCACCAAATATATACACACGGAAAACAAAGCAATTAGCATGTAGCTTTTTTTATAAAGTAAAATAATATATAGATTCACTACAACTACTTTGTCATGACTTTGTTACTCTTGTAATAATGACACATCAACAACTATTTTTTTTAAATAAAAAAGACTGAACGCAAGTAACGCAACTCATCCAGAAAAAGAAGCTAGTCACAGTGTGAATAAGCGCGCCATGCTGAATCACTAGATAAAAGAGGAATTTGATACACAAAAGGGCCCTTTTACATTCAATACTATACACTTTGAGAAAAACCGTGAACGTCTTTAAACTTAACCTTTTTTTACTTGAAACCAACTTTTCAAGATCAGGATCGAAATTTTTATTTGTCGTTGGATTTATATATACAAAGCAGTAGTAGTAGTAGTAGTATTAGAAGTGCAGTCACAGTGCACATTTTATAAAACACTTGCCATTAGCTAGTCACAGTGTGAATAAGCGCGCCATGCTGAATCACTAGATAAAAGAGGAATTTGATACACAGAAGGGCCCTTTTACATTCAATACTATACACTTTGAGAAAAACTGTGAACGTCTTTAAACTTAACCTTTTTTTTACTTGAAACCAACTTTTCAAGATCAGGATCGGAAATTTTTATTTGTCGTTGGATTTATATATACAAAGCAGTAACAGTAGTAGTAGTATTAGAAGTGCAGTCACAGTGCACATTTTATAAAACACTTGCCATTTTTCTTGTAATAAACCGTAAGTAATTGTAGTAGTGTAGATCATGGTAAAAAAAAGAAAATGTTAAGGACAAGGCTAACAAATTGTGATTTTGAAAAGAGGAAAAAAAGGTGATTTATTACAAAAAGGAATTGTTTGAGACGCTGCTGCTCTGTTGACTATGTTGCCTCAATTTATAAAGGATTGACTTGATAATTAAATTATCTGTTTTACAAACAAGTTTCATGAAACCAAACCAAGTTATCATCAGTTTCCTTGCATTTAGTAGTATCAAATTACAAACAAAACCACTTTGTTTAAGTAGTTGCACCTTTTTTTAAACTCTGTAAATGTATCATTTAACGAGATACGTAAATTACTAAAAAAATTGATTTTCCGAATCTCTTAAAAACACCATTCATTTTTTCCCCTACAAAATGCTCCAATTTTTCTACTAAATTAAATTTAAAAATGATATTTAATCTCACAAAAAAAACAAATTTGTATCACATACAAAAGTAAAAAGAAAAAAATTTAACCGCAATATGCAAAAGTAATGTAAAATATTATGTAGGTATATATACATATCTATTATTAATTTTAGCTAAAACAAATGACAATAAAATATATCATGGTGATGGATGATTGTTGATGAATGATGAGTGTGGTGACGACGACGGTGGTGGTGGTGGTGACCAAAAGCGAAACAACCAGAGCATTACGTACGTGAACTAGGACGACATTGGTTTTTAGCTGTTGTGTAAGTAAAGTGCAAGAGCACTCACACGCAACAATACAATATGCAATTTATACTCACATAAAGATGTGCTACTACTGATGGGCCTTTTTCTTTAAAAAGCAAAAAAAAAAAACTACATACATCATGGAATTCGACATCGACAGTGATTTTACTTATTGTCAGGTTATTAAAAAAAATAAAAAGTTGATGCTGGTATAGTATACTTGCACTACAACCAGAACTGCAATTTGTCTGTAAGTAAAAGAGTAAAAAAATAAGTTGGGTAAGTAAGAAGGAGACACAAAATCGCAACAAACGCGCGCAGAGAGAAAGAAGATGCACGACGCACGATTATCGTTACCTCTGCATCATTAATCCTTCCACTGCGTAATTTACATTTGTTGGGATCAGGTATCGACAATTTTTTTCTCTCTTCTTCTTCTTGTCATATAGACAACCTGCAACAATCCCAGTTTTTGCATATATTTTTTTGCTGCATCTCTATATAAACCTTAGTAGATTGGTTGGTTAGTTGATCTTGTTGCTTATTGTTGTTGATGATATAAAATGCATTGTCACATCTTTTACTACATTTTTAAAATCAAATGTTTTCAGAGTGTGCGATTTCTTTTAAAAGTGATAACATAGTATAAAGCGTTCACACACAAAGTTGCAGTTTCTCCATGGTTCATTGGGTTGCTCCACTTATATATACAAGCTTATGCTTCTCACAATTTACAAGCAAGATGCATAACAACAACAACAACAACAAGAAACTCTTTTTTGATCAATGATCATATATATTATTATTATTTTGCATTTCTCCCACAATATCCATATTATATTGCACGTCTAATGAATTTGCCAAATGATTTCAAGTTGCTGCACTTTTTGTTATTGAATATGGTTTCAATTTTCTGCGTATGTACAATGTATATGTATTGTATCTATGACAATTATCAAGTCAAGTTCGAAAGAAAATATACAACCGTAACAAGAAAGAGAGGCCATTTTTACATTGTTGAAAGCTAGCTGTATATATATATATATATCTGTATATTTTCACATATATGGTTGTCAAACGGTTTAAAAAAATCTTTTAAAACTTAATAACACTATTTGTAGAATTGAAAAAAATATCTCTTTCAAATAATTGTAAACTTGTCGTACAAACAAGTATTGGCTTTTTTTTTGATCGATCATATTAAGTTGAATGAAAAGCATGCAACATCAACATCATCATCAACATTTTGGTGCATGTGGACTCTCGAAGAAATATGTCTAGTTTGTGCTACTTTAATCTTTTTAAAAACGTCGAAACTTGAAGAGAGTTTACTTTGTTTGAACTGAGTGTATTATATATATACACACACAAACATTATCCACATGCGCACATTATTTTTTTTATATATTTATTTATTTTTACCAACGGAAACCTGTATTTTTGTTGATGATGATAAGTCCACATGAAAATAAAAGGCATCGAACTCATATCCTTTTTACAAAGAAATCATTATACTACTACTACTGCTCGCTGCTCTGCTATAAACGTTTTAGAAAGAAGTGTATTTAATACGGGGCAGAAGTTGAAGAAAAGCAGTAGACTAGGATTTTAAAATTAAAAAAATGAAAATGAAACCTGTCCAATACATGTATACTGCCATTTTACATAACTATTTTGCTGATGACAGTTATGAAGACACGTCTTGTTTGCTCCTTTTTCAGTTTGGTTTAATTATATTCATTGTCCATTCATCATCATGTATGCATGAACTATGATGCTCATTACTATGATTATATTAGGGCAAATTTAAAAAAAAGGGTATTTTAGCTTGGATATATTTTTTTTAATATCATGATGACAAGTACTGATAATGATAATATATTGAAACTTTCTTCTGTGATATATATGTTGTGCTCCTCTCTCTCTGTTCCGTGAAAAGACAAGTGAAATCAAATAGCAATATGGATCATATAATCATCATCATCATCTTTAGATGAGTAGTGTCATTCAATTGCTAACTACCTGTGGTAAATGACGGGATCATGACAAGAACAACAAAGTTGTTTTGAAAAATAAAAAAAAACATTATGGTGAGCTAACAAAATAAATACTAGTACCAAAAGTAATAATGAGTAACAAATGTAAAGGATACACAGAGGATCAAAAAAAAAAAGAAGTAAATTATAATAAATATATACATCCAATCCAGCTGTTGTTGCAGCCACTATTACTAAAGGACACGCATTATATCACATGGCAAGAAGGAGGGGCTGAACTATATCAACCTTTCATTGTTGAATAATGAAATTTTCCCCTCTAATTTTTTTGATCGTGAGAACTGGACCAACTGGCATATATTATATGGAATCAATAGAAGAAGAGCAATATTCTTTTCTTTTTTTTCTCTTTCGTCAGTAATAAACGCCGTATTCCTATAATATGCCCGAGGAGGACACCCCAATTGTGATAGAAAAAAGAGCCAGTATGGGTGAATGAATAATATCCGTGTTCATTTTTTTTCTCTCTCAGGTAGATAATAATAATAATACTAAGATTTAGGCGATCAAAGTAGTAGGAACCCTGCAGTGTGAGCGGTGTGACTTTTTACAGGACAACCTGTAAAAGTACACATGTTTTTGTAGAGAAAACACCAGCCAACTGCATTGTAGCAGCAGCTGTCATGTTATGTCATTTAGTTTTATATTCTCTTTTTGGATAAGACTCCATGATAACCATCATCGCTACCTTGAAATATAAAAGGGAACAGGATAAGAAAATTATTAGAGTTATCTTGATGCAATGATTGAGTTGCATTTTACCAAAGTAAGGTAATTCGGACATGGGAAGGTCAAGAAACCATGTACATGACAACATAAACGCATTTTGTCATTATGTAAATGAAATGTGGAAAGCAGGTGGATTTTTTGGATTGGGGTTTTTACATAATCAAAATATTTATTTTGTTAAACAAACATGACGTTTTTTTGAATTTCATGTGCACACAAGTTCAAATCTTCAGGTATGCATGTTATATATTTTTCAAAGATCACGATGTTTGTTGCTGCTACTCAAATACTTTAGGTATCACCATGAATCTTGTAATTTATCAGTGATTTGACAGTTTTTGTGGCAAGCATATCTCCACCTTGTCTGGCCATAATAATATATATTGATCACGATAATAATACGTTAGAAAAATGGCCAGTTAAGGCCATTTTTATGTACCTTGTTTTTTTTTGTTATACAATCATCCAAAAAATCTGTTACAACAAATGACAATAAAAATGACATGTGTAAATATTTTAGGGATTGGGGCGAAAATTATGTTTATTTATATGACTATATATTATATATGTGTATGGATTTGGAATGCAATAGTTATTATTATTACAAATATGATGGAAATCTATAAAATATTCACAAAATGTAAAAAAAAGCTATATATTTATTATTTGCTGATTGTTACATATGGTGCAACAATGAGAACCTTATGATATGACGATGATGGAGCAATATATATTTCACCCAACTGCAAAATTCCCACTGCTCTATATTTGCTGACCACAACCAAAATTATATTAATTTTTTTTCGAGTTTCCTAACGGCTCTCTGCTACTACTGAACCTTCACTAGGACAAAACAATCACTGATCATTTGTAACTTAGGTATATATAAACCTTATAATAATGTACATATTATTTGGTTGATCAAAAAAAAATTGGAACCTATCAAACATTCTCTCTCTCTCTCTCTCTCTCTCTCTCAACAGTTGAATGCACAGTTCATTGAGTAGTACAGTCAATAGTAAGTAGGTATAATGTGTTGACATCCACAACTCACCACCTCTATTCAACCTGCATTATCATTATTATTATCAATTCTTAATATTTTTGTGGCAGAGAGTCTCGAAATTGGTGTGAGGAGAAGAAAAAAAACCACAAAAAAAAGTGAAATTGTAAGCATGAATTCGTCACCAAAAATTCATTACACCAACTAAGGCAGTAGCCCATAACGTAGGTATATAAAATACTACTTCGTATTTATCGACATTTGTGCTGTCAGAAGAAATTCTGAGAATGCTGAGTTGTTATCATCCATTGATTGCGCAAAACCACAAATTAACTGGCCGCCCTTCCAAATGGTCAACACTCACAGAAAAATAATATAACGACGGAGTAAACAAACTAGGGATTTTGTTGGAGTCATCAAGGTATGTATATATACGTACAAAATGTTACCCTGAGTCTGTACTAAGCAGTCATAATTGTGATGATGAGGATTCCGTAAAAATATTGAAATATAGGCAAATGGGATTGGTGGACTATATCAGAAAAGCATAAATGGCAAAAATGAAGGTTTTTCACAAGTAAAATGGATCGATAGTCAAATATATTATCAAATCAAATTGCCATTACCAGTAAATATATATTCTTGTCGATATACTAAATAAATGCAAGTCAGGCTTACTTACTTATTTTTTGAAAAAGTCAAGTGTCATAATTATGCGTCGTATTTTATAAGCCATTTAGGAATGGCAAAGTGTCGATTTTTGCACAATTTTGTTGTAAAAATGGGCATTGGTTTGTTATATCGTCCATTATCTTGTTTTAAGTTGAACAATACAAAAAGGTAAAGGTAATGCGATGACTACAAGATATTCTGAAATCACTGACACTGCTTTTCACTGTCAATTCGTTAGCGAAAAAAGTCAATTTAGTTTTGATAAAAACCTGAAACAGATTCTAATGCCTGTGGGAGGGATACTCGTAGTGTAGTATACAAGGTGCATTTTTACTCATTGGGTAAAAGGCCTATCCACAAATTGGTGCATGAACAATTCATCGACATACAAATTAATGGTGACATAACATATTTATAAAGTACTTTTAAAGAGCACGCACGCACATCTGGAATTCATCAAGAGACACAAAAGTTGAGCAGCAGTGGATTGCACAAAAAGAAAAGTGTTAATACTGCGCAAAGCACACCATAGCTTTTGCTTTTACTATCATTCATTCAAATACTTACATATAAATATATCTATTGTCTCTATTGACCTACTTCCATATAGACATACACTTCTAAATATTATTTTTATTATTACCTATTTTGATAAAGAGAATTAAATAATATGTAGCGGAAACTGAGCTTGATAATATCCATCTTGTGCAAAAAAAATATTATTATTATTATTAAATTTTTTGTTGAATTTCAATTTTTGGTAAATTGATGTCCACATGTGTCTATGCTGTGCTGTTCACACATGACATTTGCAAAAAGAGAATTGCGTGAAATGTGGAAATGCGTGAGGAGATTGTAATTGCTTTGTTGTGTGTGTGTGTTTGTAGTTATGCGTGTTGTACATATCTGTCACAGCTTCTCATGCACGCGCCAAATTGATGTTACATACTTTATTTATACCATCTTAATATACATGCATATACCTACGAAATAAATATATTTTACATATGTATATTTAGATTCTTTTTTCTTTAAAAATTAAATAAAAATAATTATACTCCCAGTGTCAGTTACAAACATATATATATAATATATATTTCCTAGCGAAGCGTAAAAAATCAGTTCATCCGTTCTTCATTTGGCCAGCAGCATGCCTTCCCAACAAACACATATATACATAGCCTAAAAACATATACACATGTCTGTAGTAGCATCGTCGCTTACAAATTAAACAAAAATAAAATCTCATCCTAAGCCGGCCTCAAGTCCATTTTTTAACGAATGAATTAGTTAATAACAATTTGCAATTGAGATAATCTGATGTTATCTCATTGCATCTTGGTTACATTCCGGTTATTACTTATTATTACGCATATTATGCAGCGCGCAGCGCACAGCTCAGCCAGATTATTATGCAGCTGATATGTGTAATACAAGAAAATGGCATTCATAACTACTCGTAATTTTTAATAACTGCTTATATATGTATATATATATATATATTATGATGTGTTATCTAATAATATGTACATCTGCAGTAGTCTGCAGCATTCTTATGTTCAACAATGATGATGATAGGATTATTTGCCTTCATCAAAACTTATAACATATTTAGTATATGTGTTTGTCTGAATATATACATATATATATTCAGACAACACAATAAAGTTTCCTAACTGACTATTTTTACTTCAAAGTAAAAAAAACTCATTGTATTTTGTTTAATGAAAAAAAAAACTTTTCATGTACTTGAATTTGATGTTAAAAACCAAAAATCGACACTCAATTCATCAAAAACAAGTTACGACATTTGTATTGTTTTGTTTCACATGAATGGAGAATGATGAACATGTTTTTGGATCATTTTTTTTAATAATATTAATTAGTCTGCTAAAAAAATGCACATTTAATTTAAAGCTGGTCCGACTTGGAGAGGCATTGTAAATTGCAATAATGCTCATGTTATTTGTTCTATATTGCTTGCTGTATCCCTAATAATAAATGATAAATTTGTAAAGCTAACAAAAAAAACAATTTTGTATGCCTAGTGTTGAATTGATTATGTCGGTCGCCTTTCAACTCCATTTTCATCAACTTGCATACAAAAATACACACAAATACTAGATGTATTTATGCTCTCTTAGAATAATGGTGCTACGTTGCTGATGTACACCAAAATAATTGTCTGATTCTGAAACTAAGAGTGTAACACATTAAAACAAAAAAAATGAAGCACACACTTACACACATATATGGATTTGGTCTGTAATTTGTGTGATCTGATAAGAAAAGATGAATTGTTGTAATCGAGAGTCGGATGTGTTTAATAATATTTTGATGCAAACGGTATTTTTTTCTCTCTCTCTCTCTCTATTTCCCTATTTTGTACACTAGCTAAAAATATATACTACATTACTCGTCTCTCCTCCACTACTGCTAATAATAATATGGTTCTCGTAATTTATATCATTACTACTTCTTATTTTGGTTTTCGTTTTTTTTAGTTTAAAAAAAAGATATCCACCAAAATCAGTAATGCATGGGTCGCTCGCTATCGCATAAGAGAAGAACTAATGACTGATTTTTTTGTTGATAATTTCAGGAAAAGAAGAAAAAAAACTGATATAAAAAAAGAAATAAAAAAGTTACTGCTGATTATTACTACTATTTGTATTACATAAAAACTTGTCATAAAGGAACAATTATTATTGGGTTCAAGAATAAAATGATATCAAATTAAACCAAACTAAAGAAAAACAAAGTCAAGTTGAGACTTTATATTATTATTATTATTATTATTATTATTATATGTATGGTATAGTATACATTATGTGTGTATTGTTCTAAAAGTCTGCACACTGTTAAAACTGATTGATGCAAGTTATACAATTTTGTTGCATTACAAATTGCTATTGTATAACAGCCAAGAAATGAGATCGTTTTGAGCATTAAGACTAAATTGTTTGTTATTGTTGTGCCTTCAACAAATGGAGAGGTCCAATATGTATGCTTAAAATACCTAATAATAATAATAATGCAAAGAGCACGTATAAAAATTAAGTGATGTTGCGCATACCAAAGCAGCTATAAATGTAATAAAATCTCACTCACCTGCAGACAGACATCTTTATAATATGTTTAATGTTGTTGTTGTTGAATATATTAAGTTGATCAAAAAAAAAAGAACAAAAAAGGGATCGTTACGTAAAAAGGGAAATGAATTCTTTCCTTCTCTCTCTCTCATTCACTCTCTTGAGTCAGTCAGTCGCTTTATATCAAAAAATGCACTTTACTTTTGTAGCTCATGTTTTTGGTTATTAAAAAGATTGTAATTGAATAACAACGTGTATGGACTGTCAACAGTGTAACAATTTTAATAATAATATTAATCATATCACATTTACCTACCGCTGCTGCTGCTACCGCTGCTGTTCATGATGATGATGGAGTTGCGTATTGTTGACATGATAATAATAATACTAATAATAAATAATAATAATCCCATTCCATCATCATCATTATCATCATCTTAACCTGGTCTTGAAAAAGGCCTCTGGTCTATCAAATCAAGTAAAATCATATCTCTACCCCTCCTTGTCGAGAGCGACACAAATCAGCAGCAGCAACAGCAGCAGAAAGTGCAATGAAGTCTATCATCAAGAAAATAAAAACTAATTGCAACTACACATTATGATGTATAATAATAATAATGATACCTACCTAATATTTGCAACTTGAAGTGAATAATTTTGCGTTGAATAAAAGCGACAATAATGGTATTATTAATAATACATACGTAATAATATGTAACAACAAAACGCATAACAAAGTAACAGTTAGAGTCGGCAATAAAACCCTCTCATGTTCATAGCTAATTGAAATGGCTTCACTCGCAAAGATTGCTTCAAGAAATGGAGCACAAACTTTTATGCATACACTTAAAAAAAGAGCATTCTTTTTATACTAAAAATAGTATGCCTACCAAGCTATATGTATAGGTATATACGCATATATATACTTACAAATCTTTTTATTGAATCAGTAGTAGGGTATACATAAAGAAAAACATGGTATCATGTTTAAAATTAGTTTTTGAAGAAATTTGAAAAAATTATGGATTTTGAGGGGTTCTACGCTGCGCTTTTTTAATGCTGTTTCTACCTATGTATATTTTGCAGGCAATAAAATAGGTACATTATATAGATATGCGTGCATAATATATACATAATAATGTGTGTTGCTCCCCACTAATGAGTGTGAAGTAGCAACAATACACAACAATGAAATAACAATTACATATTGCATCAGCAATCAACATCAAAACCATGTAAAGGACACACACACATGTAAGCAGTTTTGTTACATATATTATCAACTTATTATTATGCATAATATTTTTGTATGCATTTTTTTAGCAACATAGTTTTTTTTGCCTGCACATGTGTGTGTGTATGTAAACCCTGAACCTTTCTAAAAAAAAAAAAGAAAAATCTGGTGAAGAATTGGGTATCTTTGTGTCCACAATTTTCGTACGATTTAATACAGAAAAATACCTGGTTACCATTGTATATATTTTAGCTCTCTGGTATTACAATATATTGGGCATAACCAAATGGCTAGTGAGAAAAATGACCGTCACTTTTATTGCTCCATTGCGCAGTTCACGTTCACTACCAAAAAAGCAGACATTCCTTTATTGATTTCCTTTTTTTTCTCGAGTTTTTTTTTTAAATTGTCATTTTTACCACATTTTTATGTAGCCTTTTGTACAAAAGTTTCGGACTGTTTATGCATAAAATAGACGATGATTAATGACGCCAGTTTTAATACTCTTTATGAAACAACAGCTCTCGCCATTGGCCTAAAAAATAATTGTATTAAATATACATACCTATCATGCTTTTATATGACGGGCTAAAAGAACGCGTAAGCAGAATCCCGTCAGGTTAACAGAGCTTTTTTGTGTTAATTTTTGTCAACATCCACTAAACGTCGCATTGTTGTCAAGTAGGTAATTGTCAAGTTTGTTTTATAAGTGTCCAGTTTTTGTTGCATTAGCATTCAATTAAAACTTAGCGGTAATAATAATTGAAGGATTACAACATTTTGAGTAAAAGGAAACAATGGCTAGGTTTTTTTGTCTGTGTAAGCCATTTTAAGGCAAAAAAAAATGTTTGTTTCAAGAATGAGCAGGATTGCTTAAAACTGGTGATGATTTTTTTTCTTGCACGTTTGGGCAGCAGCTCAAGTACTTACAAAAAACTCATTTAAAAAAATTTGTAAACTAGATACCTAGGAAGGTAGGTATGTGCAGGCTTTCCTTTCGCTTTTGTTTCACAGTTTGTTCTAAGAAAAAGGATAATATAAGCAACAATCTTTTCCCTCGAATTAATGGTTTTGTATTTCTAAAATGTAAAAAATGAATTGATTAAAATGAATACCACATTTTTTTACAAAAAATAAAATAAAAGTTACACATAATCTATGTTGTTTAATATTTCCCACTTGCACGATTTGAAAATATGCCTATACAGCAACAATGTATGATATTTTACAACTTTTAACGATTTTTCAGGATTTGAAAAAATGTAAAAATTGTAAACCATATATATATTAAAAGTAGCAAAGGAAGTAAGTTATCACTGTCACTCTAGCTCATATTATGGTACTTTTTTTTAAAGTCGTAGGTTTGCCTGTTAATGAATAAGATATTTCAAATTTAACTGCGTATATTTGTACTTTTTTCATACCGTTAATGTCATCGACCAACGGTGGGGATGATTTCATTCAGTTTTATATTTTTTTTAAAGCTTTGTAGTAATAAAAAAAACTATCCCCTCAGCTTAGCAATATATGAGTCCACTATCCTACATATTATGCCTGTGTGTGAGACTCCTTTCACTTTGTCACTTTAAAACTTTGTGAGTAGTGACAGCAAAACCAGATCAATTTGTTGTTGTAATACATTATGTTTGTGTACCTCTCTGCCCAGAACATGCACTACACTATCGCGCGTTTTGCTTGGGGACACTCTGCCTGCAGCAANATCAATTTGTTGTTGTAATACATTATGTTTGTGTACCTCTCTGCCCAGAACATGCACTACACTATCGCGCGTTTTGCTTGGGGACACTCTGCCTGCAGCAAAATATATAAATATATATATTTTTTTTTAATCTTATCATTGCCAACGCATCCGTTTCCCCATGTGTTTCTTAACTACGGAAAGGATGCCATATATAATAAATAAATAGTCTAATAATAATATAAAAAGAAACAAATAGGTAATACGATGCTGCTGCTGATGATGGTAGATCAGCTTGATCTAAAGATTATGGAGATTAAAAAAAGATTCTCAGGAATTTCAAAGGTAAGTAAAAAAATAGTTGCTTCATCAAAAGCGCCTATAACTTTTTTTCTTGTGATAAAAACAACTTAGTTAGGAGTAAACCGTGAAGCAATAAAAATATCGTTTTTATAAAATTAATGAATGTATTTTCAGTATTCTACGACGACTTGGTTTTCAATAAAAACTTTTCATGATGATATATATATATTTATTTTAAACACAATTGCACTTGTAAAATGTTTTACAAAAAATAATAGTATTTTCCTGTTTCAATTTCGAAAAGATTTATATATTTTTTTTATAAATATAATTTAACAATAAGACAGAATATTTGTATGTACTTAGTTTTCTTTATCCATGAATCCCTTTAAAATCTCTTTTTTTTGTGTAGCCTGAGTTGAGTTTGCACTTGTTTTATGCAAGTGACGAAAAAAAAGAGACAACTTTACCTCCACGAACTACATACATTTTTGTTTGCTTTTTGTGACTCTTGTTGTGTGTTGAGTGAGTCGTGATCTCGCTCGACCCGCAATAATTTCCCTTTGTCATGTGCTCTACTCGTGAGATATCTTGCTTTTAAAACCCCCTGAAAATAAAATGTTTCACGTTTTTTTAAATAAATTTTCTTATGAATTCTCTTCTTATGTTGCTGAGATAATGATCATGATGATCAACATAATCATAATAATAAAACATTGTAATAATAATAATAATAATATTACCATCTCATATTTACATCTTGACTCTTTTGTGTTAATTATATTATTATTATTATGGTATGTTTACTATGACTTTTATTCATTTCGGGACACTTCCATATCATATTCAATTTTTTGAAAATTAAGTTGCCGCAATAATAATAATAATGGTGTTGTTGTTACTGTTGTTGTGCTTTAGAAAGCCGTTATAGACAAGATGGTGTGATATGATGGTGATGATGATGATGATGTTGATGTTGTAAGATTATTTATCTACCCGTGGGTAACGCATTATCTTACGCAGTAAATACGTTATGTTATATGATATTCATTAATCAGTATCAGCAGCAGCAGCAGCAGCAGCAAAACAGCAGTATATATATTTTAACCTAAAATCGTGATTACCATGACGACGTGTAAGCACATATATATTTATGCATGTATTTTGTATTTTGTGTATACAGATCTCTGCTAAACTAAGCTAATAATGTACTCTGTCAGGAAATGCGCCGATTATGGACATTGGTATTGTTTTCTGCATTTTCGAATTTTTTTCTCTTCTTGAATTTAATGCCGTTCTTTGTGTTTTCGATTCAAATCAAAATAAAATATAAGCTAATGAATAATTTATGAGTGCGTAAAAGTGTCTTTATCAAACAGAGAAAAATAATACAGTTTTAAAGAAAATTCAAGGAAAAAAAGTGACTATGAGATGCTGCGGTTGATGCAACTTGCATTATAACTTATTATTATTACATTATTATGCATTGCATTTTTTGGTATTGTTTTAATAAGTGCATATCATAATGTATGCCTACATTGATTTATTCAAGTGGTCAATAAAAACCTGCGTGTAACAAATCTTGACTACTACTATGTTGACTGTTTCTTTTTCACTTTTACATTTGCTCCATACTACACTACTACTACACAGTAGTACATTGTTTTTTGTTCTCATCTTTGCAGCCGTAAATTTAAAAAAATATGAATGAAAAAAAGGAATCGGCGAAATAACCATATAATATTTTGTAAATAGGTATGTAGGTATATAGCTATATATCGTCGTCATAGAGGATACATTTTTTTGTTATCAAGATGCACAACCATTTACCATTGTTGTATGGACATAATCGTTCTGTAATTAATTGTTTACAAAAACTGTATTTAAATGTTTTTTTTTTTTCAGTGCAGGAATATTGTCTCTCAATTTTCAATTTAAATTCGTCCTATCATGCGGCAGAATACAAAGGAAATACAATAAATACTTGTGAAAATGCTTGAAAATCTTCCTTAACAGAACTCAATAATAAATTTTTAAACCAAGTTGGGTAAAAACATGTGAAAATCCATAATGATAATCAACATGTACATAAATATATAAAAAAAAGAATGATAATAATAATGATAGATAACTGTTGTGTATACACTATTTTTACCATTTAATTTGTTTATATATGAATCTACTACATAGTATCTCACAGCTCTTATGTAGTCACTAGACTAGTAATAGCAGAAATGGAGTATCATGTCTATAGCAGAAATGGCTGTCTCACTTTGACCCAAATTGGATTGGAGTACGGAAATGCAATGATTCAAGCGTGTATGCATACATACACATATATCTATATATTATTTTTTTACGTAATGGAAACAGTTCACGGTTCACATGAGAACTTCAACCACACAAGTATAAACAGATAACAATAACAACAACAAAGTATGATTATCATAATAATTTCTTAATAGAGCATATGTATTCCAGTCATCATAAGAAAAATAATAATAATATCCAAAAAAAAAAAATATATCAAAAAATCTTGTAAAAATGCACTTGTTTTTTATTACCATAATATTACTTGTTCATCTCATCATCATCATATCATCCGATGGTGGAGGTTACAATGAGGAGGATGCACTCTTTTTTATCATATAAAATCTCATAAGAATAATACGCAATAAAAAATAAATTTATCGATGATTTTTTTAATTAAAATTCAAGTAGTCGCTCTAAATCTTGTTAACGTCATGTTTTACATGTTTGCATTGCTCATCTAAGCTTATCCTTTTTAATTGCTATTTACATTACGATTTTGTCCAGTAAGTACACATGTAATAGGTACATATAATCCTGCTGCTTATTTTTTTTAAGTTTGTGAAATAGAGCCTCTTTTTCGCGTTCCATATGTCGTTACTAGCCCACATTACAAAACATTTCTGCATTAGAAAAGTGTTCGGGTACCTAAAAAATCATGTTCACAAGCGTAATTAAAACAAGCAAGTTTTGGCCATTTTAGACGCAGAAAAAAAACTAGTAGACTGCAATTATAATAATACATACCATGCTCATCATCCTCTCTCTCTCTCTCTGTTCAATGTTGTGTAAGATTGTTTTAAATTCTAATCTAGTCATTATAATCGTCTTTTCCATAACACACTGCGCTACTGCACCAGCAACTGTGACTAGCGCGAAACCAAGGAAATAAAAACAAAATAAAAATGAATACCATCTAAAATAATGAAACATGAAAACTTGCTAGAAAAATTCTTGAAAACTTGCTAGAAGCTTTTATCCTTTTTCCCCCTTTTAAAAAATCCTAGTTTCTGGGATACACATAAATTAGCTACAAAAAAAATGTACCTTTCCACGCACACATAGTTAAGTAGCGAAAATTATTATGCATATATTTAATATGATAAATAATTTTGTGGCTATACATTATATTCTTTTGGTTTTCCCATCATGGTAGAGGAGGAATAAGTTGTTGTAAGTATATAAAAAACACAGTACATTATAAGCAGGTAATTATGGTGATTCCTGAATGGAATAATACGTACATCTAATCTACATAAAATGAAGGCGTAATAATATTGTATTATTAAGGTAGGTTAAAAATAGCGACACAAAGATCAAATCAAGTCTGGTCAGTGCAGTCGCAAGTGGCGGTATATTATTGTAGTATATCGGTAGAGCGTAGTTTTAATACTAGAATCTTAGTTCAGAATTTTATTTAACTAGTTTCCAGTTTTTATGATGGGATGGGAACCTAGCCGTAACTAATATTAGACGAGAGAAAAAAAAATTGTTATGATCTCTAACAACTCCACTCTTGTATGAAATTTCTGAGATCTGAGATACATACAAGGTAGGTATGCACCATCATCATCATCATAAAATGCACGTCACAAATAGCAGTAACACAGTTTGTTAGTACGCAAGTACGTACCTATGTACATTACGTACCTGTGTGTCTGTGTGCCAGTAGGATGATTTTTTTTTAAATTTTTTTTTGAGAAAGAATCAAAGAGTGGACGGGAGGGAAACAATTCCTACTTTTATAAAAAAAAGCAACACACGTAATACTTGCTATTCTTCTGTAACGTAACAGACACTTATCGTCAGAGAGCGAGGCACTTTTTAATGCAATAGTCCAGAGAAGAGAGGGAGTCTTGTGCTTGCTTGATTGCAAAGATGCACAAAA
>JAHZNC010001548.1:0-12707 GCA_027744095.1 Zhuqinia jingwanae
GGAAAAGGAGCTCGAAATACGGACTTTTTAGCACAGGAGCGCGGGAGTAGTTTAATTTGGGACAAGGAAAATATGAGGGTGGAGAAGATTTTGTTCTTTGTTCGTTTAAATAATTTTTTTTTAGTTTTCAGGTCCTTTTATTCTAACATTTTCATTGAAGGATATAAACCAAATATGAAAATAAAAGACAAAAAGTTTGTAGTAGTTTGCCAAGATGCAAGAAAGAAATGACAAAAGAGAAAACCAAGGAAAACAAAGTCTTGTTGTTTTCCTCCCTCTTGCATATTCCTCTTTCTTTGTTGCCTTTGTGCTCATTCTTAAATGTTCCACGAAAGTGAATGTTCTTTTCTGATTATTCCAGCCAAGAAGCAAAACATTCTGAAAATTACCAAGAGAAAAACAGGAGAAATTACAGGAAAAGGAGAAAAACAGCAGGAAGGAAGGAAGAAGATGCAATAAAGACAAAATGAATTTCACATCATATGTACTATATATAGTGCCTATATATACCTGATTATTATATATTCAATATTGTGATTTTTCACAAAATACGTACCATTTATAAAATTGGCACTTAAAAAGAAGTTTTAGGAAAAATAGAGGAAAGACGTGTACACAGAAGGTAGCAGAGAAATGTGTGTAGCAGCAGCAGTAACTTGGGGTAAAGTTCTTATAGTTATCACTTAATATGTCTTCTTTTCCATTGTCTTGTTTAAAGAAAAGGAGACAGAAAAGTGAATAAGACTGGAACTGGAAGTGAGGATAAAAAGATAAAAGGAGAAAGAGAGAGAGAGAGCGTGTGTTTGTGTGAGTATGTATGTGTCTATCTTTACAAGTCCCAGTACGCCACAAACACAAAAACAGACACTTACACTAGACGTGGCACAACAAAACTTGAGTGCATTTCTGTAAGAAGGTTTTTTTATACTGTAGAGACTGTCGGAAAGCGAAGACACAGAGAAGAAACACACGTTAGTAAAAAACACATTCGATGTAGTACAGACAAAAGATAGAAAGTTTGTATATATTTATTACCACACATACCGTCCTTAAAATTACGGATGATTTGTTTTTATTTATTTCTTTGAGAAAAGTCAGGAAAAGTTACGCCCAAAAAAAACGTAACAAAAACAGGTAGACAACAATATGTATCTCTGCCTGCTAATTTGAAACATTTTAGCTATTATAACAGCTGCACATTCACATTAACCATCATGCTCATCATCATCAATGCCATATCTTCGTCGCAAGAACGAGAGCAACACGACAGCAACAGAAGAAGAAAAAACACCTTTTGTTGTTTCTGCTGCACAGCTTTCTCTCTAACTACCTATTTTTATTTCCCATCTTCTAATGGGATATTATAGCACAAGGGACACATAAGTAAACATACGTAAAGTAGGTACAAACTACATTCCACTTTTCCGTCTCCTGAGCAAAAGAAAAAAAACACATGAAGTTAGCTCGAAAAAAAAACATCATATAAATAGGTGAACAGTTGGGATAAATAAAGTTACACTTTCACTTCACATATGGTAAGTACATTTATACAAGATTTTTTCTTCTCTTGTTTAGGTATACAGTATTTAGATATGTATCTTTTTTCATCAGCGAATTCCTCGGGTTTTTTTTTCAAGAACAAATTGCTCAAAATGGAATTCGTGCTTTATCCTTGAAAAACAGCAAAAAGGCTGAACAAAATGAGGAACATCAAGTTATATAACTGCTTCCTCACTTAACTACAATATTTTTTAGCTTCACTCTGTGTCTCTTGCATCATCGCACACTTTTATAAGCTATTTCAATTTTTTTTTTAAGTTGACTGTACCTAACTTCTACTTATAAGAAACATTTTTTCTACATTATCCCCAGATGAAAGTATACACGCCACTTTCTCTATCTCTCTATTCACTTATACTCGTCGTGAAAATCTTTTAAAAGATGGGAAAACTAGGGCATTTGTTTTCCTTTAGATTTCGGCAACGTCTTGTTAGCTGAAGAGGTAGGTAGTAGCTATATAGGTAGGGTATATGACATGGTGTTAGCATAGTAAAAGGAATGCAGTGCATATGTAATGCTTACTTTTTTGTTAATGTAATAGAAAAAAAAATACTTGAAATAGCTGGAAAGTAAGAGAATGCGAGGAAGCTACCTAACTACCTGATGCAGAGGTTATGCACATACCATCTACAAAATACATAGGTGGGTACATGTGTGTGTGTAGGTAATCAGGTGAGTAGTGAGATGGTAGGCAGGTGTGTAAGCAGAAGAAAAAAAAAGAAATGGAAAAGACATGCAGACGGCCCAAAGTGAAATATTGTGTTACTGCAGCATCACAGTAGTAGTGCAACTATATATATATTGTATCTTCAGTTGTAGCTGGCACTGTACAATATAGGTTTATAGGAATGTATAATAATATTGTACTATAAAAACGCTGTTTCTGCTGCTGTTTTCTTCAGATTTACGAGATGAGGCGTGAATGTAGGAGAAAGTTGGAAATAATCATGAATTTTACATGACGATGCCAAGAAAAACGACGAAAAAGGAGAGAAACAACATACTGGCTAAGACGATCCAAAAAGCATTATACTACGTCTTTGCAACTCTCTATAACCAAAATACATGCATTAAATATTAAACTGAGTTGAGTATTAATATTACAACACCACCACCAAAAAATATATTGCCATAATAATAAATAGGCATATATATATATGTAGAGGTCGTATGACAAAACACAACTAACAGCTAAAGCTAAAGTTTTGTAATTATGAAATGCAGCCCCATGGAAGAAAATCTCTTTTTATGTGCAATTCAATACGTATTATAGTTCCATTTATTTCAAGTTCAATTTAAAATGGAGCGACTGGTGGTTATTTCCCCCACCCCAACATTTTTTTACAGACGCAAAAACATTGTTGGCATTTTTTTCCATCAACATTTTAATGGTATCTTTTTGGAAATACCTCTATCATGTATTTACGCAGCAGAAGCTAGAAACACATATATAGCGTGTTATAATATAGAACATTATTTTTTTCTGACCTGTGTGGGAATATGGAGGCAACAGTGCCGCATTTTTTTAATACTTATTTCCTCTCAATATATGATGCACATACAGCACAAGTTGATGGGAATTTTTAACAAAAAAATACATGTTTTTTTTTGTGTTTCAGATATACTTATTGTATACCAATACCACTAATAAGTATATTTGTTGAGATTCCAACACGAAAACTATGTCTATATGGAATGGAATGAAACTACTTACATTATACCCACATGGTCGCAGAGATCTTCATGGACATATAAGGAATTGCTACAATATATATACTAGCATGTTATTTTCTCATGTTTCCTTTTACGAGGTTATTTAGGCATTAACCTGATGTTTTTTTGATGACTTTCTTTTTCTCATATATACCTTATACTACCCTACTACAATCAAACCGTATAAACTCTATTTCTGTAGCGTAGTAGCTAGGCATACATATACAACGTAAGTAAATAGGGGTGAAAAGGTTAATGTCATCTTTTACACAAGAGAAATATCCTAATGGCGCTACCTACCACTCGTACTATACTTACAACTGCTCCTGCCATATATATGTATGTTAGTTGGTGCTGAAGATTACTCCCAACGAGCTCATTTTAAGAAAACGAACAAGAAACACAAAAGATCCTTTTTTGCATGTGAATTGCACATTTTAAAACACGGGTTGAAGAGGGTATACTACATGTAAGGTCAGCCAGAGACGCAAAAAAAAGCCCAAAGCTTGTTATGTTTTTTTCTCACCCATTCATTTTCCTTTCTTTTTCTTTACACTTTCACAATAACCATTTTTATATATTTTTATAGTCACAAAAGATTTCACCTACAAAATATATACCCCTTTTTTATTCCAGTTGATCAACCTCAAAACAAATGAAAATGCAAAGAACTGTCAGGAAAAAAGAATGGAATTGTTGTGTTGTGTAAATTATTGTTATGTCTGCGATGGGCTTGGGTGGGACCAACTGCACAAAATAAAATAACAACATCATCTCCATCCCAGACCATAACCATCACCGCCAAAATAATCATCGTTATCATTATATATATCAACAAGACGGTCTTGCTATTTCTTACTCTTACATCATCACAACAAACCACAACTGTACCCCACCACCACCATATTACAACAGCACACTGCATCGGATTAAGTTTTATAGCTTTGTATGTACGCATATACCTAAGTAGAAAAAATACAAAAGATAATGTAACAGGAGGATGGATATGTTTATTTTTGCCAAAAACAACAAATGCAGAAAACAAAGAGGACTTTGACTCCCTTTTTTCCTAGTTCAACTTTCAAGGAAGGAAGTTTACATGAAAAATTTGTAGAGTGCACACGAGAAAACAGATGGAAAGAGAGAGAGAAAGAGAGCGCAGTATTGAATATTGTAAGTTGTTTTTGCACGTATTGTTTTCACTTTTCACTGAAATGGTCACTGGTTTTGCAAGGAATGATAATGATGAAAAAGACATAAAATGAAATAAAAATGGACGTGTCGTGTCGAGTCGCGTTGAAGATAGTATCAAACAAAATGTGAAATTGTGCCAAGACAAGCACTAAACTATTATATCTTTTTTTTTCAAAGTGAAAATATCTTCACCATTTTCAGTTGATTCTCATCTTCTATCATCACGAAACAACAATATTCCATACTTACAGTGCAAAATAATCCCCACATAATAAATTATTAATAAAATATACACTACCACGTACAACTACTACTACTACGCCTATTTTATATATGACATCGCTCAGTAAAATGGAGTTTGAGAGACGACTGGGGAAACATAGCACAGAGAAATTGTATATTGATCTCCCCGTCATTTTAGAGAGAGAGAGAGAAAGCACAATATTTACAACATTTCACTGGAATACACATTTTCTGGGATATTTTTCATCTGGTTTCTGTTTTGTTTTGCTCATGTCCACATCTATCCATTTTAATTCAGAGTGAGGTGAGCGGCTAGAAATTGGAAAGGAATAAAAAATAAGCTTTTTGGTTACATTTGTTCGTGCCACCATCCCATTTTCCCTTATTGCTTAATTCTCTCTTTTTTTCTGCTGATCTGATCACAATGAAAATGATGATGATGATCATGTGATCGTGCCTCAATGATGAATGAAGGCTCTTACTACTTCTACTACTACTCTGCTGCTATTACTACTACACTTTTATCGTATCATATCACACACACACACAATAAATTTGATGATGATGAAGTGTTGTGGCCGGGGAGAAATATAAGAGGGTCTACTTGAGAGAGAGAGAAAAGCAGTTGTATAAAAAGAGTCCTTCTCAAATGTGCATTTTATTTTCTCCTCCACCAAACAAATCCAAATTGCAATATGGCTTCAAACGCACGTATACACGACGACTACACGTAGAACATGGCATTATTGTATATTAGGATACGATGCGATTCAATCAATTTCAGCTGATTATTTTACTACATGCAGACATGCAATAATAGCGTCCTCTTAGAGTCCTAGATCGCACACAACACAAAACAGGAAAATACTTTTAAAGATAAAGCTGTCTCCGTCCATATCCATCCAAAACAGAAGCAGTAACAAGGTACATACCATAATATGTAGTACATATACTTCAATCAGCACACACACAGCTTGTAGTTTGATGAAAGCAAAAAAAAACGAGTTTGTTTGTCGGGAATAAGTTTGTTTGTTTGTTTGGAAGTATAAGAGCGGAAAAAAGTATTTCATTTTGGAATTGGAGAAAGTTAGTTAGGGTGTTTGTAAGCATGTATGTTTGTATGTGTCTACTTGCTCTGCACTGCTATCTGCACTGAATTGATTTAATTTGTAAAAGTAAAGTGTACAAATATAGTACTTGATGTAGTGTGTATTCTGCAGTTCTGCTGATAAAAACCTTTTTATTAGCTCGCTATAGACTGATCAAAATGAAATAAAATTAGCGAAGGATTTTCCTCCTTTCCTTCTACAACTTTTTGTATTCCGCGTGTGTACCCTGCGGTGCTAATAGAAAAAGGAAGTGATGGAGAGAAGCAATTAACTCTCACAAAAAAGGTATATAAATACACACAAAAATAATAATAAAAGGTGGTATATTTTGTTATTACTAGTACGTTTTCATCCGCCATATTTTATATATTCATATAATATTTACATACTTAAACGTAAAGCCTGTCTGGCTTGAACTCACAGGACTTAATCTGATGACATGCATGCTTTCAATCATGGCTTGCGCGTGGAACAGACGATTATTATTATTGCGTACCTACTATTCTACCTCCAAAGTAGTCATTGCCCTTACCTTATTTATGCCACCTTTGCTAATAATTGCTATTCTGCTCTGGAGTAAAATGGGATTGTGTATTTTATGAACCACCACAACTGATACTAAGTTTATGGTTAGTATTCCATTTTACTACTACTGTGTAGGATGAAAATGTATACAAGAAAAAAACTGCTTGTTTTTGAACGCGGATGAGGCAGCAAATTCATTTAGGAAGATTAAAAAAAAGAAATGTCGTCGTAACACAATCCTTTTATTACGGTACGTTTTATGTCCCATTTCAAAACGGATAGTAAACCTATTTTGATGCAACATGATTCCTCCCTACTTAAAGACTGACAAACAACCATTTTAGCTTTTTTGCCAAAAAACAAAATTACTTCACGCTGTGTGTGTGTGAGAGAGATAGAGAGCTCGAAAAAAAGATTGGAATTCTATTCTGCCTTCCTACAATACATCTTTTTGGTGGTGGTCTGTTTATTTTTACAGTTTATATTTTTATGGACATACCAGACATACCAATAATATTATGGTCCTCATCGACCTGCTGCTGTACTATATGTTTCATGGGTCGAAACCGAGTCATGTCATATGGCACTGTGTTGTGTAAGGTTACTGACAACATGCCATATATAAACACATGCATACATATATATATGCATATGTCGTGTACAGTTACGGTTAATATAGATTAAATGACAAGGCTTTTTAGAATTAGATATTTGGAATAAGAATCGCGTTGATTACACTACATATACATACATAGAATAGAAATATCTGATCTCTGCAATCTAATCTGGCTGCACTGCACTGATGTAAATATGTGGAGGAAGGTTGCTTCTCTACCAAATGTGTGTGTCGTTCTCGGATTTTTATTACAAGTCGTTTCAGCTCAAGTGCTCTTTAACGAAATAATGTGAAAGGAGAGAAGAGAGAAAGAGAAGATCACAAAAAGGAATAAAGATGATGATAAGGAGGGATGAGAATGGGACGACGCATAGACTATTATATTATTGCAGTACAAAAAAGTCAATGGCGGATGATGGGATGAACATTGAATAATATATAGTCATGTACCAAAAAAGCATTATGGTTTTTATATGCGCTACTTACACTATTATCCCATTTAAAAAAGGATAGTATGCCGCTACAAGTAACGTATGTTTGTATTTTATACAGGGTGGGCGATTGTAAATGTAAAAGTATGAATATTTCGGGTTATTTTCTATATTTAAATCAAGTTAAGAACATGTAAATGTATCACAAAAAGCACCCTGTATACAATATGTTGTATTGTAGTGCTTTTACAACTCAACCCAATCCGTTCCTGTGGTACTTTGCTTTCACGCATAAAAAACTGAGTTGTGAACTAGTTGTTGTTGATGATGATGATACTAATAAACATTTAAGGTGTCATGTTACTTTTTTACTTACTTTTTAGTAGAGAACCCCAAAACACAAGCTGAGCCGGGAGTACACTGCTACTTCAGATTTCCCAGAAAAAAAATAATAACTTCTCTCCGTGGGATAGTATGGGAAGTAAAATAGTAGATGAAAATTCCTTCATATAACCACCATCATAGCCACTATATTTCTTTTTTTTACTATATTTTATTATTATCATCAACATCCTCATCATTCTATAGTCTACATTCACATTACACAATCCCTTGTTTTTTTCACCGGTGCTGCGGTATAAGTTCAAAGTAGTGCCCTTAAGCTTTTTTCATACTCCCTATCTCGTCGACTACAGAGTATAGTTGAGGAAGTGGTATGGTATATTAGATGATATGATGAGATTCACATTTTATTTTTATTGTGCAATCAACTCGACTCCATTTGCTAAACACCACACTAGTACAACTACTATATATACTACGCACTACACTATATACACTTCTTCCCACGTGGCTCATAACAAGCTTTGGCGAGGAAGATTATTATTATACCTGATAGTACACACGTCACCAAATAAAAAAATGCTGAATATACCAAAAAGTACAAAGAAGAAAATGGGTTTATATCTACTTGGCAATTTATTAGCAGAGCAATAACAAACACACCACCGCCACCACTCTGTACTGTATAGCAGTATTTTGTGTTATTACTTTCTATATTAATAAAAAAAATATATATATAAAGAGGAAGAAGGAAAAGTAATAGGTAGTAAATACCAAGAGTATATTTATGTCTGTATGTAGAATGTATGTAGTAACAAGATAAAAATCAATGAGTTTACTACATTTTTTGGGGGATAAAGGTACTAGATCAAAAGTAGGATTTTTATTTTATTTTTTTGGTTGCGAGGATTTTTTTGGGGGAAACAACGTAAAATGAGTTGAGACATGGAAAATATCGACGGTGTCATTTACGATTATGATTTTGTACGTAGTAATATATATATTTATATTATTTATTTTACACGCCCTGTGTAGTACACTACACTCCTGTACAAATCCTTGGCCTGAATTGAATTATTGGCTTTGGTGTAATATATGAATTATTGGGCAATTTCTTCTTTCGGGACGGTTAAAAGCGCTGAAAACCGTTATGATGATCAATGGTGATAGCAGTGGGAGTAGCTCAATGATTTCACTTTAGCTGTGCTGTGATTTGTTTTCTTTTTTTAAGTATCACTTTAAAATTATTCGTAATGAAGGCTTATATTTATTTATTTAAACTGACTACCTTTTAAGTAAAATAACTGCTCAATGCTGCTAAAAAATATTGTTTGAAGAAAGATTCTTACTGCTACTCTAGATCATATACATTAGCAAAGAGAAAAATCTTGCAAAAGTATGCATGAAGTTGCTCTAAAACGGAGAATTGTGTACTTACCCGCTTTCTGTGAACCACTGATAATCGGAATGAATATCATCAAAGTCATCCTGATAGCTACCATCCATAATCGGTTCTAGTCCAACACCTCCAACAGCTCCATGCATGGAAGAGTGCGGTCCACCGCCGATACCAACACCTCCCACGCCTCCACCTCCACCACCACCCTGATGCTGCAATAGCTGCTGCTGGAGAAACTGGTAGCTTTGCAATGCCCCTCCACTACCTATCCCTGCACTGTTTGCCAACAGAAATCGGATCAAATCTTCCCTGCTCAACTCCTCTCCATTCTCGTTGTCATCTTCTTCCACGTCTTCCCCTTCTTCTTCTTCTTCATCATCATCATCATCAAGGTCTAGTCCTACTGGTTGCTGGTCATCCAGAGAATCTCTGGGTAAATCGTCATCATCATCAAGAGACGTAGCGGCATTACTCCCTCCACCACTGCCATTATTATGATCAACCCGCTTTCTATGTAAATCCGCGGAGGACACTACTTGTTCTCCGGGCTCCATGCTGAGAGCAGACGGTGGCCAAAATAATATCGACTTGAGAAATTTATTCTTCTCTCCTGGATTTGCAAGAGATGATGCTCCAGCAGTAGTCCGGCTTTTACAGCAGTTAGGACAACCACCTCCTCCACCACTACTTTTCTTTTTATTATTGACGGTTGTGGTGGTGGTGGTGGTAAATTTATTCTTTCTCTTTTGAATGGGAACAAAATGGGAAGGCAATGATGACAAAGAGCGCTGTAGACTCTGCTGATGCTTCTTGTTTAAATTCAAATAGTTTTTCAAACCAGAAGATGTGTTCGCTTTGTGGTTATTCTGGGTATTGTTATTATCACTTTTGCTGCTGTCGCATCTATTATTATTATTACTATTATTATTATTATTATGGAGAAAAAAGGTTTTATTATGGTAATGTCTTTGCTTGTTTGAACAAGAAGTTGACTGGATAATGGTATTCTTTTGAGGATGGGGCTCTTCGAAAAAGTCTGCTTTTTCTTCAAAAGATTCTTCAACTTTGACTGGTATTTTCACCGGAGGATTTCTTCGCTCCCACCGATGATGATGATGATGGTTCTTATTGTTAGTATTATTAAGTTGCTTTTCTTTATCTTCTTTTTCAAAATGTACTTGCTTTACAATGTGATGCTCTGGAGATGGGGATTTTTTCTTTTCATCAGCAGCATCGTCGACAAGTTCTGTTGTGGTTACAGTTGGAGTGCTTTGAGTCGACGACACTACCAGCGAAGTACCCAGGTACCCTGAAAGATTATATTATAGAAGAATGTATAAATCATCATAATAAAATCCTATAATATCAAATCATTCAAAGCAAAAATCGACAAACCACCAGAAAATGTGTATTTTTTCATAAATTATGCATGCTTTAGTTCTTTACTGTTATTATCTTGGACTTTTTTCTAAGAAAACTTTTTCATTACACTTTCCTTCCATTCTTGGCCAAACCAGAGCAAAATATTACTATGCTTTTGATTTTATGATCATATTACAAAGTCTCTTTAAAAAAAACTTTTATCTTCCCGTTTTCATCATGCATGCATTTATGCATTATTACCACTACTATGATATGTTTACATACTTTGTATTTTCTGTGTTAGTGTATCAAAATAATACGCAGGAAGGAAGGTCGATTGCCGGTACGTTTTGACTTGACCAAACTCCGGTATAAAATNGTATTTTCTGTGTTAGTGTATCAAAATAATACGCAGGAAGGAAGGTCGATTGCCGGTACGTTTTGACTTGACCAAACTCCGGTATAAAATGGAACAGTAACAAAAAAATGAATTGACTCAAAAAGTGCATTGTTTATGTTTGCTATTGTTATTATAAGAACGGACGCACAGTAAATCAACTCTGTCTAAAGACTGTTGTTGGTTGGTTGCAGTGCTGGTGCAGAACTAATGATAAGAAGAACCTTGCCATCGGGATGGACGCCAACGTAAATACCACACTTTTATCTGATGACACCAAACTGATCAACCCCTAAAAACTGGTTATTTTTAGGAAAGTAGGTAAATTAGTAGAAAATGTAGAAGTAGTAGCTACAAAATGTTTCTCTTTTTGTGCTGCCATAAATTGATCGATTTTCCATAAATAACAATGAAAAATACATTTATAGCGAAAAAAAATTATCAAATAAAAGTAGTAGCTACAAAATGTTTCTCTTTTTGTGCTGCCATAAATTGATCGATTTTCCATAAATAACAATGAAAAATACATTTATAGCGAAAAAAAATTATCAATATTTTTGAATTATGACTTCGAGAGAAAAAAAGTGAAAAAAAGAAATATTTGTTTTTGCCAAAGTTAATTTATTTGCCCCGTGTATCCTCCTGTCGCTTTTCTTGGCAGATTACATGATGATAACATATGCACATAGTAAATGCTAAACAAACACGATAAAATAGACCAATAGGTTGAGTGTAGGTATAGAATAAACACGTACAGGTAGGTACGTTGTACCTTTTTTATACATAAAAAAAGCAGACCAATTTTGAATTCCAAACACCCTGGCTCTGGAATCATTTTTATTTTTTCGATGAAAAATGAAATCCCTGTCAACCAACTAAAGTTATGTATCGTTTGTGTATGTGTGGGAGTGGAAGGATTGATGGAGAGGGACCTCCAGTGTAGCAAACATGCTGTTCATTTTTTTTCCTTTTAAAGAAAATTGGCAAGTTAAAAATATATTATTGTACAACCACATCTACGTACACTATGCGAGCACCAGTACCAAGACCACCGGTTTTAAGAAAAATTGTACGGGAGTCTTGAGTCTTGTACACGTAAAGAACGGGCTAAGAAAGTCCAAGTCCAGATAAGTCCAACAATCAATGAAGTGAAGGGAAAAGGTCATCATCATTTTATGAACAGCCCCCTTAGATACACACACACACACGCAGCATGTGGGCTTTGTATCTTGTGTGTATCTGTGTGTATTTGTATGTTTCTGTGGCTAAATAATGTGACTTTGATAAACAATGGCATTTTACATGGAAAAGACCTTTTGCCACTATTTTTTATTTTGTCATTTCTCCCTCCTTCTCCTCCCATTCTTCTTCTGTCGTTTACTTAACTTGCTGCTCTCTGCTGGTGTGTACTTTCGTCTTAGAGAGAAGTGAAAGCATGAAGGCGGGAGGCAAGGGAGCAGAACAAGATGAGAAGAATAACAAAGCCCATCCCCCATTTGCACGGCCCACTGCCTACTTTAAAGACTATTTTATTCACATTATTATCTCGTACGCAATATTTAGCAAGGAAGTAAGTATACATATTTATATTTACATTTATTGTACCATATTCAATCTTGGCTATGCAAACTTTATTATTATTATTATCATCGTCATCATCATTCTCATCCTCATCACGCTCTCTCTGCTCTCTCCTTTTTTACGCTTCGGGTACTATTAACTTAACTTTATTAGGAGTTTACTTTTTCCTCCATTTTCTCCTCGACATGGTCGTATCATCAAAGTCGATTTTCCCTTCATTTTATTTCCGGGCACA